>CAUYON010156601.1:0-10862 GCA_963573935.1 Arctocebus calabarensis
CTGTAGTCCCAGCTACTCGGGAGGCTAAGGCAAGAGAATCACCTAAGCCCAGGAGTTGGAAGTTGCTGTGAGTTGTGTGATGTGATGGCACTCTACTGAGGGCAATGGAGTAAGACTCTGTCTGTCTCTAAAAAAAAAAAAAAAAGAAATGCCAGTGCCTATGGCTCAAAGGAGTAGGGTGCTGACCCTATATGCCGGAGGTGGCAGGTTCAAACCCAACCCTGGCCAAAAACTGCAAAAAAAAAAGAAAAAAGAAAAATACACATATACGCATACATTCTCATACTATACATATATAATACCATATACTACATTTTATGTATTTATTTATAAAAATGGGGTCATACCATATAGGTACAGTTTTGTAACGTACTTTACAAACTTAGTACATTTTAGCTACTTCTCCACATCTATAGATAATTGTCTTTTAAAAAAAAAAAAGTCTCACTTGGTTATTCAGGCTACCGGTAGAGTACACTGACATTGTCATAGCTCAATGCAATTCCAGTGCTCAAGTGAACATATTTACATTGTAAAAGAAATACTCTGGCAACCAAAACAAAATCCAAGTAAGAGTTGAACAATATGAAGAACATAGAAAGGATATAGCAGAGCTGAAGGAACTGAAGCAGTCAATGAGGGAACTTAAAGATGCAACAGAAAATAACAACAGATTAGATCATGCAAAAGAAAGAATCTCAGAGGTAGAGGACAAAGCTCTTGCAATAATTAAAGAGGCAGAAAAGAAGAGAGAGAAAGCAGAACATTCACTGACAGAATTATGAGACTTTATGAAGCATTCAAACATACTGAGTTACTGGTATCCCAGAAGGGGAAAAAGAATGCCCCAGAGGAATGGAAGGCATTCTAGAGAATATTATAAATGAAAATTTCTCTAAGATTCTGACATACACCTTTACGAGGGATATAGATTCCCTGGTTGCCTTGATTCTAATATAGCTTCTCAAGACACACTATGATGAATCTACCTGAAGTCAAGACAAAAGAAAACATTTTGCAAGTTGCCAGGAGTAAGCGCCAACTGACCCACAGGGGCAAATCCATCAGGGTGACAGCAGACTCCTCTAATGAAACTTTTCAAGCCAGAAGACAATGGTCACCTACCTTTCATCTACTTAAACAGAACAATTTCCAGCCCAGAATTCTATATCCTGCTAAGCTAAGCTTTAAAATTGATGGAGAATGGCTAGGCGCCTGTGGCTCAATGGGCTAAGGCACCAGTCACGTACACCTGAGCTGGCGGGTTCAAATCCAGCCCAGGCCCACCAAACAACAATGATGGCTGCAACCAAAAAATGGCTGGGCGTTGTGGTGGGCACCTGTAGTCCCAGCTACTTGGGAGGCGGAGGCAGGAGACTCGCTGGAGCCCAGGAATTGGAGGTTGCTGTGAGCTGTGAGGCCACAGCTCTCTACCCAGGGTGACAGCTTGAGGCTCTGTCTCAAAAAAAAAAAAAAAAAAATTTGATGGAGAAATCAAATATTTTACTTATATGCAAAAACTGAGGAAATCTGCCACAATAAGACCAGCTTTGCAGGAAATATTTCAACCTGTTATACACACTGACCATCACAATAGACCTTCAGCAAAGTAAACACCCAGAAAGTAAAAGACAGAACCTAACTTCCACAATGATGCAAAAGACAAAACTAAGCAATGGCCTTTCACAAAGTAAGATGAATAGAATGCTATCACACTTATTAATTACCTCAATAAATGTCAATGGCTTAAATTTCCCACTGAAGAAGCATAGATTGGCTGACAAGCCATCTATTTGCTATCTGCAGGAAACACACCTCACTTCAAAAGAGGCTAATTAAGGACACAACTCCCTTCACCATAGCCCTAAATAAAATGAAATACCTAGGTATATACCTAACAAAAGAGGTGAAGGACCTCTATAAATTAAATTATGAAATTCTAAGAAAGGAAACAACAGAGAACGTTAACAAATGGAAAAATATACCATGTTCATGGCTGGGAAGAATCAATATTGTTAAAATGTAGATCCATTCTTCCCAGAGCAATCTACCAATTCAACACCATCCCTATTAAAATACCAACATCCTATTTTCAAGATTTGGAAAAAATGATTTCGCATTTTGTATGGAACCAGAAAAAACCCCGCATAGCTAAGGCAGTTCTTAGTAATAAAAACAAAGCCGGGGCATCACCATACCAGATTTTAGGCTGTACTACAAGGCCATAGTGGTCAAGACAGCATGGTACTGGCACAAAAATAGAGACATAGACTTTTGGAATGGAACAGAAAACCAGGAAATGAAACCAACAACTTACAACCACCTAATCTTTGATAAACCAAATAAGAACATACAACTGGGGGAAAGACTCCCTATTCACTAAATGGGGCTGGAAGAATTGGATATCCACAGATAAAAGACTGAAACTGGACCCACACCTTTCTCCACTCACAAATAGTGATTCAAGATGGATAAAGGACTTAAATTTAAGGCATGAAATGATAAAAATTCTCAAAGAAAGCATAGGAATAACACTAGAAGATATTGGCCTGGGGAAAGACTTTATGAAGATTGCCAAGGCAATTGCAACAACAACAAAAATAAACAAATGGGATTTAATTAAACTGAAAAGCTTCTGTACAGCTAAGGAGACAACAACCAAAGCAAACAGACAACCTACACAATGGGAAAGGATATTTGCATATTTTTTCCTTTTTTTTAGTCGTCGCCCTCCATAGAGTATCATGGTGTCAAGCTCACAGCAACCTCCAGTTCTTGGGCTTACATGATTCTCTTGCCTCAGCCTCCTGAGTAGCTGGGACCACAGGTGCCTGCCACAACACCCAGCTCCAGCTGTTTTTTTGGTGCAATTTGGCTGGGGCCAGGTTCGAACCCGTTAATCTAGTATATGGGTCTGGTGCCCTAGTCACTAAGCCACAGGTACCACATATTTTGAATCACACAAAAGCTTTATAACTAGGATCTATAGAGAATTTAAATTAATCCACAAAAAAAAATCCAACTATCCCATACATCAATGGGGAAGAGAAATGAACAGAACCTTCTCTAAAGAAGACAGACAAATGGCTAGAAAACAGGAAAAAATGCTCATCATCCCTAATTATTAGAGAAATGCAAATTAAAACCACCCGGAGATATCATCTAACCCCAGCGGACTGGAGAGAAAGGAACACTTTTACACTGCTGGTGGGAATGCAAACACAACCTTTTTGGAAGGAAGTATGGAGAAACCTCAAAGAACTCAACCTAGACTTGCTGTTTGATCCTGCAATCCCATTACTGGGCATCTATTCAGAAGGGAAAAAAAAAAAAAGTTTATTATAAAGACACTTGTATTATACTGTTTATCGCAGCTCAATTTATAATCGCCAAAATGTGGAAACAGCCTAAATGCCCCTCAACCCAGGAATGGATTGGGAAGCTGTGGTATATGTATGCCATGGAATACTTTTCAACCATTAAAAATAACAGAGATTTTGCAGCATTTGTATTAACCTGGATGGAGGTGGAACACATTATTCTTAGTGAGGTATCATAGGAATGGAGAAGCATAAATCCTATGTGTTCAACTTTGATATGAGGAAAATGATAATGACACGGTGGGGGTTGGGGGAAGGGGAGAGCAGAGAGAGAGGAGGGAAGGGGTGAGGGAAAGGAAAAAAAGAGAGAGCGAAAAGAAAATAGTGAAAAGAAAAAAAAGGAAAGAAATACTCTGCCTAGAAGTATTCTAAATACATTAGAAAAGAGCAAGATGGGCTCGGTGCTGTAGCTCAAGTGACTAAGGTGCCAGCCACATTCCCCAGAGCTGGCAGGTTCAAATCCAGCCTAGGTCTGCCAAACAACAATGACAATTACAACCAAAAAATAGCCAGGCAAACAAATATATTTAAAATACCTGAGAACAAAGTAAGTTTCAATGAAATAATCCTCCTAGATTTACTGGCACAACTAGAACATTACAAGCCATAAGGGCTAAAATGACATTGTCACGTTCATGATTTAGTTCTAACTTTCCCAACCTGACTGGTTTCACTACCGGACCAGGCTGGTTCATAAGGGTTTATGGGGGTCAAGTACACTAGTCTGTTACACAGTGTTTCTGTTTGGAGTGGAATTTGTGAACAGGTGCACAGCTCAATAGTATTTTTTTGTATTCCGTCTACTTAATAGCTCATCATGTCAAAGATGACCCAAAAAATGCTAAAGGAAGAAAACAGACTTTTTAATGAAGAATGCAAATCGTAATACTATATGGTTCCTGCTAAAGATAATTTGCTTGGGCTCAGCACCTGTAGCTCAGCAGCTAGGGCACCAGCCACATACACTGGAGCTGGTGGGTTTGAATCCAGCCAGGCCTGCCAAATAACAATGACAACTACAACCAAAAAATAGCTGGGTGTTGTGGTGGATGCCTGTAGTCCTAGATACTTGGGAGGCTAAGGCAAGAGAATCGCTTAAGCCCAAAGAGTTTGAAGCTGCTGTGAGCTGTGATGCCATGGCACTTTACACAGGGTAACATAGTGAGACTCTCTCTCAAAAAAAAAAAAAAAAAAAAAGATAATTTGCTTGCTTTGTGATACTGCAATATTAGCATTAAAGAAATACAACGTTGGCTCGGCGCCTATGGCTCAAAGGGTTAAGGCTCCAGCCACATACACCTGAGCTGGTGGGTTCGAATCCAGCCCAGGCCTGACAAACAACAATGATGGCTGCAACCAAAAAATAGCCGGGCCTGTGGTGAGTGCCTGTGGTACCGACTGCTTGGGGGGCTGAGGCAGGAGAATCACTTATGCCCAGGAGTTGGAGGTTGCTGTGAGCGGTGATGCCACCCTACTCTACCTAGGGCAACAGATTGAGGCTCTGTCTCAAAAAAAAAAAAAAGAAAAGAAAAGAAATATATTGTCCATCAGCATTATAACACTCATAGACACCATAAATATTTTAAATTAGAAGGAGAGATACGAAAGGTTGTGCTGCATAAACCAAAAGATAAAAAGCAGGTGGTGCCTATAGCTTAGTCAGTAGGGTGCCAGCCACAAACACAGAGGCTGGTGATTCAAAACCAGCACGGGCCTGCTAAAACAACGACAACTGCAACCAAAAAATAGCCAGGCGTTGTGGAAGGCACCTGTAGTCCCAGATACATGGGAGGCTGCAGCAAGAGAATCACTTAAGCCCAAGAGTTTGAGGTTACTGTGAGCTGTGACGCCACGGCATTCTACCGAGGGGACAACATAGTAAGACTCTGTCTCAAAAACAAACAAACAAAAATAAATAAATAAAAAGCAAAAGCAAAGACAATGCTTTCAGGCAGCAATAAGAACTGGAAATAGGTTCGGCGCCTGTGGCTCAAGCAGCTAAGGTGCCAGCCACATACACCTGAGCTGTTGGGTTCAAATCCAGCCTGGGCCCGCCAAACAACACTGACGGCTGCAACCAAAAGATAGATGGGCATTGTGGCAGGTGCCTATAGTCCCAGTTACTTTGGGAGGCAGAAGCAGGAGAATCGCTTGAACCCAGGAGTTGGGAGGTTGCTGTGAGCAGTGATGCCACAGCACTCTACCAAAGGCAACAGCTTGAGGCTCTGTCTCATAAAACAACAACACAAGACCTTCAAATAATGCCACTGAGACAACTTCTAAAGTAACTTATATACGGGGAGGGGGGCATTCATTGATATGGAAATTGGGAAAGAATGCATTATTAAAGTTGTAGAATGCTTAGACCCCAATAACATTTCAAAATACAAACAACTGAGTCTTTCAAGGACAGCCATAACTGACTGGTGGTATTAATTAGGCTTCAACTTAACAAAACAATTTCACGTAATCCATCAAAAAGAAAATATGTATTATTCAAATGCTTAAGATGAAATCATCTGTTACTACTACTGACTCAGTGCAGGTTTTATACTTCATTTGGGTCTTCACAATGTAAGATTCCTTTTGCTACAAAGAGTTCCTAACTTGCTTTGGGGCACTCTTCCAAACAAAACATGGGTAACTGGTATCTTCAACAACTTTTGAGAGAAAGTAATGAAGTTGGACTGAATGTGGTAAATTTAATAAGCGTAGGTACAGATGGTGCACCTTCTGTGACAGGAGAACATGATGAGTTTACTGCATAGATACAAAAAGTATAAGTATTAACAGACCCTGATGCTCACATTTCTTTTCTTTTTTGCAGTTTTTTTTTGGCTGGAGCTGGGTTTGAACCCACCACCTCTGGCATACGGGACTGATGCCCTACTCACTGAGCCACATCTGAGCCACATTTCTTTTCATTGTATCTTCCTTCAGCAAAATCTCTGTACTAAAGCTACTACTTTAAGTGACACTTTGCAGAACGTTTTATTTATTTATTTATTAGGGCAGTACCTGGGGCTCAGCGAGTAGGGCGCCAGCCCCATATACCAAGGGTGATGGGTTCAAACCCGGCCCTGGCCAAACTGCAACAAAAAAATAGCCAAGGGTTGTGGCGGATGCCTGTAGTCCCAGTTACTCCGGAGGCTGAAACAAGAGAATCGCCTAAGCCCAGGAGCTGGAGGTTGCTGTGAGCCATGAAGCCATGGCACCCTACCAAGGGCGACAAAGTGAGACTCAGTCTCAAAACAAACAAACAACAAAACAACAACAACAAAATATTTATTTATTTAGAGACAGTGTCTCACTATGTTGCAGTCAGTAGAGTGCTGTAGCAACACAGCTCACAGCAACCTCAAACTCTTGGGCTTAAGTGATACTCTTGCCTCAGCCTCCCAAGTAGCTGGTACTACAGGTGCCCACTACAGTGCCCGGATATATATATTTTGGCTGTAGTTGTCATTGTTGTTTGGCAGGCCTGGGCTGGATTCCAACCTGCCAGCTCTGGTGTTATGTGGCTGGTGCTCCAGCTGCTGAACTACAGGCACCGAGCCTAATGTGCTCCCACTTAATGGGCATAACGAAAGAGTATATACCACACTTCTTGGGTGTGGGACACAACTACAAGATGGACACAGTACAAACGTAAACATCGTAACCCAGTTGTTTGTACCCTCACATTAACCTGACATTTAAAAAAAAAAAAGAGGCTCAGCACCTGTAGCTCAGGGGTTAGGGTGCTGGCTACATGTAATGGGGCTGGCAGGTTTGAACTGCTAAACAACAATGACAACTGCAACAAAAAAATAGCTTGGTATCGTGGCAGGCACCTGTAGTCCCAGCTACTTGGGAGGCTGAGGCAAGAGAATCACTTAAGCCCAAGAGTTTGAAGTTGCTATGACACCACGGCACTCCATTGAGGGCAACATGTAAAATTCTGTCTCAGGGGTGGTGGTGCTTGTGGCTCATGAAGTAGGGTGCCGGCCCCATATACCGAAGGTGTCGGGTTCAAACCTGGCCTCAGCTGGACTGCAAAACAGAAAAACAGCCGGACGTTGTGGTGGATGCCTGTAGTCTCAGCTACTCGGGAGGCTGAGGCAAGAGAATCGCCTAAGCCCAGGAGTTGGAGATGGCTGTGAGCTGTGTGATGCCACAGCACTCTACCGAGGGCGGGGGAAAAAAAAAGAAAGGCTCAACACCTGTGGCTCAAGTGGCTAAGGTGCCAGCCAGGTACACCTGAGCTGGCGGGTTGGAATCCAGCCTGGCCCTCCAAACAACAATGACGGCTGCAAACAAAACATGTCCGGGTGATGTGGCGGGCGCCTGCAGTCCCAGCTACTTGGGAGGTGGAGGCAAGAGAATCGCTTGAGCCCAGAAAATGGAGGTTGCTGTGAGCCGTGATGTCACAGCACTCTATCCAGGGTGACAAGCTTGAGGCTCTGTCTCAAAAAAAAAAAAAAAAAAAAGATGTGGCTCAACAGGCTTAGGCGCCAGCCATGTACACCTAAGCTAGCGGGTTTGAATCCAGCCTGGGCCTGCCAAACAACTATAACGGCTGCAACCAAAAAACGGCCGGGCGTTGTGGCGGGCACCTGTAGTCCCAGCTACTTGGGAGGCAGAGGCCAGAGACTCACTTGAGCCCAGGAGTGGAAGTTGCAGTGAGCTGTGATGCCACAGGACTCTATCCAGGGAGGCTCTGTCTCAACAAAACAAAACAAAAGAAAGAAAGAAAGAAAAAAGCATTTATAAGACCATTGAAGATTTGAATACTAATTGATGTTCAAAAATATTAATTACTATTAATTTTTAGATGTGATAACAGCATTATGAGGTTTTTTTTTTCCTTTTCAGACAGAGCCAAGGAAAAGATTTGTTTAAAAACTCATAATGCTGGCTCGGCACCTATGGCTCAGCGGGCTAAGGCGCCAGCCACGTATACCTGAGCTGGCGGGTTCGAATTCAGCCCGGGCCGCCAAACAATGACAGCTGCAACCAAAAAATGGCCAGGCGTTGTGGCGGGTGCCTGCAGTCCCAGCTACTTGGGAGGCAGAGGCAAGAGACTCGCTTGAGCCCAGGAATTGGAGGTTGCTGTGAGCTGTGATGGCACAGCACTCTCTCCAGGGTGACAGCTTGAGGTTCTGTCTCAAAAAATAAAAAATCTTTTTCTTTTACAGATAGCTATGCAATTACAGTGAAAACCTCTGTAAGTTGACCACCCAAAGGACTGTTAACAAACTGGTAAGCATACAGAGGTGGTCAACATAAAGAAATAGGCCCTGAACAGCACCTGTGGCTCATCGAGTAGGGTGCTGGCCCCATATACCGAAGGTGGTGGGTTCAAACCTGGCCTCGGCCGAACTGCAAACAGAAAAATAGCCAGGCATTATAACGGGTGCCTGTCGTCCCAGCTACTTGGGAGGATGAGGCAAGGGAATTGCCTAAGCCCAGGAGCTGGAGGTTGCTGTAAGCTGTGTGACGTCATGGCACTCTACCGAAGGCGATAAAGTGAGACTCTGTCTCTACCAAAAAAAAAGAGAGAAGAAATAGGCCTTGTACTGATACATCCATGTGGTGCATGTCTGGTCTATGAAAATTAGGTCAACTTAAGGCGGTGCTCAACGATGGAGGTTCTATTATATTTATGGATATAGTATGGTATCTAGGGTTTCTAAAAATATAATTCTGAAGGAGGAAGTAGGTGAGCATAAAGGTAATATAAGGAAAACACTGAAGCTGAAGAAAGAATACACAAGAGTTCATCATACTATTCAACTTTTTTTTTGCATGTTTTTAAAATTTCCTGTTTTTCAAAAAGGAAAAAAGACACATGGATTTACTACTCTGATTCATTCATTCAATAATTCTTTGTAATCGATTTTATAACATAACTCAAAATATTACCCTTTCTTATTCATAGAAATTCACTTTTTTTTTTTTTTTTAGAGACAGAGTCTCTATTCTATTGCCCTTGGTAGAGTGCCGTGGCGTCACACGGCTCACAGCAACCTCCAACTCCTGGGCTTAGGCGATTCTCTTGCCTCAGTCTCCCGAGTAGCTGGGACTACAGGTGCCTGTAACAATGCCTGTTTTTTTTAAGGAGTTTGGCCGAGACCAGGCTTGAACCTGCCATCTTCAGTATATGAGGCTGGTGCCCTACTAGCTGAGCCACAGGTGCCCGCCCAGAAATTCACTTTTTATTTTGATTTTGACTTTCTTTTTGAGCAGAGTTGCACACTGTTTCTCCAGCTAGAATATAGTGCCTCAATCATAGTTCACTATAGCTTCTAACTTCCAGGGCCCAATTGAACCTCCTGGCTTAGCCTTAGAGCTATAATAGGTCCTTGCCACCACACCTCAACTTTTTATTCAATTTGTAGAAATAGGGTCTCACTATGTGTCAGGCTGGTCTTACACTCCTGGCCTCAAGTGATCCTCAGCTTCCTCCAAAGTGCTGGAATTACAGGTATGAGGCATCATTCCTGCCTAGAAATTAATTTTGTTTCAAACTTTGTATTTTCCACATCACATTTTCAAAGTCTTAAAATAATTCTCTGATAGAATCCTATCCTGACTTAATGGTCACAGGAGGTTGGCTACAACTCCTTTGTGAATTAAACTCAATTTTGAGAATGTCTATCAAATTGGGTCCACAAAGGATAATATAGGTTTTGATCTATAATTCATCCCCACAATCTCAATTAGAGAAATGATGAAAAAAACTTACCTGTTTTATATGTGGATTCATGGCCATTTCAGTTACATTCTTCTTGGTCTCACAGAAAATAATAGCCCTCCCTTCACACCCACTGTAGACTAGAAGGACATCTCCAATAACTGCTGGCCTCTTGAGACCAATGACACTGGATATGTTCCACAGTAGTTGCAGCCTTTTGAGTTATTTTTTCCAACAAGGTAAACCTGTTCATATCTGGATTTCATGTATTTTGTTGCAACTTCATACACCCACTGTGGGCAAGTTGCAGAAAAAAGTAAAGAAGGATTGTCTTCAGAATCAGTTTTGTAGGATTCCTGAATAATATCTCCAACTTGCTCAGCAAAACCTAAATCTAACTTCTGATCCACTTCATGGAGCACAACATGGTGCAGTTTAGAAAGATCCAATCTGTCACTCTGCACATGATCTTTGATATGACCAGGGGTCCCAACCAAGATGTCAATACCTTTTTAAATATGATTAATTTGGCTTTGATATGACATTCCACCATTAAAACGCACCACACTGAGCTTCCTAGTTATATCTTTGCAGCCTTTGACTACTTGGTTTGCCAGTTCCCTTGTTGGAGCCAAAACAAGTACCTTTGGTGAGTGGCTTTTTAAAATTGTTTCTTGATTTCTTTGGAGTCTTTCTATCAAGGGGATGGCAAAAGAGAATATCTTTCCTCTTCCTGTTTGTGCTTCAGCTATTAAATCTTTTCCTTCATATACAGGACCAAAGGTCTTAACTTGAATAGGTAGGAG
>CAUYON010156606.1:0-36396 GCA_963573935.1 Arctocebus calabarensis
GGCACCTGCCACAATGCCTGGCTATTTTTAGAGATGGGGTCTTGCTCTGGCTCAGGCTGGTCTCAAACTCCTGAGGGCATGTAATCCACCCACCTCAGCCTCCTAGAGTGGTAGAATCACAGGCATGAACCACCATGTCCAGCCTTATTGATGATCTCTTATGCTCATTCATCTCCCCTGGACTTTGCTCTGGGAGTACTTAATGGAAAACTTACTCAAGAATCCGTGGCAAATACCTCATTCTTGCCTTATAGGTCTTCCCTTAGATTTCCCTCTTTCTTCTGTCTTTCTTTTTTTTTTATTTTCCAGAATTTGTTTCTTTCTTCCTCCCCTCCCCCCCCAGTGGTAAGACAGAATTTATTTACAGAAAAGAATACAGAAAACACTAAAGCTCCTGGTAGAGAGAGAGAACTCAAGTGAGGAGAGAAAAAACTCTCTCCGTTTCTCTCCCGGTCTTTCCCCGTCTCCCCCTTTAGGCTTTTAGTCTTGGGGTACATATAGGTGTATGGGTTTCTTGACCAGGAAATGAATGAACACAGTCCCTTCTGCAGGGGCAAGGTGAATGAATGTACCAATGAATGGACACAGGCCATTCATGGAATTGAGGCCTAGGAAATTCACATGAAATTGACCTAGGCATAGGAAATGGGGGTTCCACATTTAGTCCTAAGTGTAAAGTGAAGGAGACACCAAGGCACAGGTGTCTTCTCGGCAGTTGTCCGGCCTGGTCCAGGCTTTTTCAAGGTCACATCCAGTCTCAGAGTGAGCAACAGAGCAAGCTCACCCATGAGCAATGGACCCATCACTGGGGATCATCCTCATTGTAGAAGTGTATCTAACTTACTTTTGCCAACTTGGGTTGACTCACCCACGTATGAATCAGAGGGTCCCGAAATTCAAGATCTATGCTTGTGCACATGGAATTCGTGCATATATTGTCCATTGTCTATAAAACTTCATTCTTCAGAACCACCCTCTCCTTACATATTTGGGGTTTTCCATGACTAATCCTGGCCTTTGAATTTATAGAAATAACATTAATGTGGATGACCGATTCCTGAGTTGAACCATATAGTCATTGGTGTAGGTACACGTCTCAAAGAAACCTGCCCTCATCAATCGCCTTCCTTATCTCCCATCATCTCGACCCTTCCAAAATATGAATTTCTCACCTGGCCTGCTGCTCAGAAGCTGTTACCTCTTTTCTAATTTTGCCACTAAGTGAAGAAGCCTGTGAACACGGTCTTGGGGTACAATGCAGTTGGCAGTATTTGCTCTCTCAGCTATGGGCCATCTTCACCTTAGGAAGAGCTGATAGAACCACAGAGTTGGAAAGTGGCTCGCTCTGTCCCATCCTATCATTTGATAGGTGATGAGCCTCTGGCCCAGAAGATTCATGAAACCGTGGTGCTCCCAAAGCAGCTCTCCATGTCAGACTCTGGGTCCGGCCTCGGGTCATCAGTCAGTCTGATCCCAGCCCAGGTGTGCACAAGAGCCTCCTGATGGAAGAATTTGGCTGCTAATATTTCCCCTTTATACCTCAGGAATGTTGTTTCTTTAGTGAGCTGTGAGCATAATGCGCTTTAGGCTGTGTCTAAATGATGTATTTCTCCAACCAAAAAGCAAAAACTCAGACGGTTTGTGCCATATTTTTGTATACTTAGAAACAGCTGGTTGATTGACTGGATTTTTAATTTTTCACAGGAATGTTTGATGTTGGGGAGACTGTGCCTTTAAAGTCCTCTGAGGAAAGAAAAGATTTATAGGAAAGTTTTTTCCATAAATATTTTATGTTTTGCTGAATGACTATGAACAGAAATTCAGTGATTGAAGCGAGGCTCCTTTTTTCCCTATATACCAACTAAAGGCCTGCTTTCCAAACTCATGGCCACCTACTCCCACTTTGGGAATCTGTCCACCTAAACCCTTTTGTCAGAATTCAGTTGTCTTCAAAGTCTTTGATCACTTTTTGAGATTAGTCTTCAAATTATTTTGTAATATAATATATTGCAAGTGCAGTTATCAAACAAGCTTGAATATTTGGTCACCTAAGTTACAAAAAATAGGCCAAAATTGATTTTTATGCTTTCCACATAATAGATACTAATATATATTCATTAGGTATATATTCTATCAATACTTACTAATTTATTATATACTAAAATATTAACATATAGCCACTGTGTGCTATATAGCAATAAAACATTGATAGAAATGAATGTGTAATTAAGAATATAAAATATATTAAATTGAATTTAATGACATCCCTCAGGGCTAATATATACAGGTAAGTAAAATGATTTTAAGATCCTGCATGGAAAGGATTGCATGGATTAGAGCCTTACTTTCTCCAGCTTATAGATTGGAAGCCTCAAAGCTCAGAGAGGTGAATAAACTTGATGAAGGTTGCACAGCTGGTCATTAAACTAGCTGAAAGTTAATGTAGGCCAGTCTGGTTCCACTGGCCGTGTCTTTACCTACATTGTGCTCCCTTAAACTTGCTCCTATATGCTTGTTGGATATGCTTCCAGTAGTAATCTCTTCCTTGCTCTGAAAATTCTACCACTGGGCTCACTTGGCAGGATTACAAAGCAGAACTTTACCATGAACATGCACCATGTAGCCCACGGTGGAACAGGGGGGCTGGGATTATCCTTTACTACTCAGCCCTGAGGGGTGGAGGAGCACATTGGATGGCAACGTCCTCCTTGCGTGGTTGCCAACCTCCCACCCCCACCCCCAGGTTTGAAATGCTGGGATCCTAACTTCTCAGCATGATTGAAAAAGCACTAAATCCAGCAACAGGAGACCTGGGGTAGCCAGAGGGAAGGCAGAGGGAACAACTCGGTTGTTTTATTCTAGACTCTTATACATGTAGGGGTACTCCAGGGCCAGCATTTTCTATTTTTCACAGGAATGCTTAATGTCATTTTCCCTCTCTTGCCAGACTCAGGCCGATCCTGAGGCCAATGCCCTCTGATATGTTATTGTGGCCATGGAGAGGAAAGAGAAGGAGGGAGTGATAGATCTTGGGACTTGAGACTTGGGATTTCCCTGGAGAGCTGGCGACAGGGTAACACAGAGGGTGGGACAGAGAGGGCACTCAGCACAGGTGGGGAGGAGGCGAGGCCTGCAATGAATCAGCCCTTATTACATATAGGCAGCCGCCGAGGCACAGTGTGTCACTTGCCCTTTGGGTTCTGATAAGCCAGTGAAGAAAAGTAAAAACTTACAAGAAAAGATTATTTAGTAATATCTTTGCTATGTATTAGAAGTGTCTGTTACTTAGGTCAACATCTTCCATACACCAGACCTAGTAGAAAGTTGTAAGCTCACTCAATGTAACAAGCATTTACCTGGGCTGTGCCACGTGCCCTCCTGCAGAATATCACCTGTGGGACAATTAAACTACAATGATGCCCTTTTCCTGGTGGATCTCAGGGCTGGGAATTCTGCAGAGGGGAGAAGCAGGCTTCAGAGGTGGCTGCCAGGCTGTGGGAGGTGCTTATTATAGTTCCCCTGACCTTCAGTTTTTTCTTTAGTAAAGTATAGAAATACTGTCATTTGGTGCATTTATTTGAGGATTAAATCAGATCATTGGAAACACTCAGTAGCACAATCTCTGTCTCCTAGTCGGTGCTCTTATAATTATTACAGCCAAGAAGGTGGGGTTCTCTTATGCCAAGTACCAGGTGTGGCAAAGGGAGGCTTTAATACAGCGGTTCTCAACCTGTGGGTCACGACCCACAGGAACTGTATTAAAGAGTTGCGGCATTAGGAAGGTTGAGAACCACTGCTTTAACACATTTGTAAGAGGCTAGCTTCTGCCTGTTTTTAAAAGTATGTCAAAATCTGAGGCAAGGTGACCAGCTCAGACAACCAAAAACACACATCTTGGGCCTTAGTGGTATCCACGCAAAAAGTTTTCCACGTCTTTTCGGCGGCAGGATTTGGGAAGCACTGACTCAAAGTTTTTGGATCGGTGAGAGGGAGAGTGGTGGTGAAGGAGAAAAGAAGGAGGTCTCTTAGCCAAGATTTGCAGGTGTTAAATACAAACCTCAAATTGGTTACTGTGCCTCTCCTTAGGCTGGGGAAGGAAGTGGGTGGGTGGACGGGTGGCTAAGGAGTGGCAAAATCAGGCCCAGAACCAAGGACTCCATATGATGAATCTTAACAGATACTCCCTCAAATTTCCTTCCTTCTCATGGGGGTGGGATTTACATAAGCGTTTTCTTGATAACAAAACCAAGCCTTGAACGACATTTTGCTTTTTCTACACATAATCAAGGCTAATACCTTCCAAGAGTCAGAAATCCACGATCAACGACAATAAAAAAAAGTCTTCACTGTGTACTGAAAGCCTTCCAAATCACGGCAGAATGAAGAACAAGGAGATGGCACACCCCACTGCCAGGCTGGGGTCGCAGCTGTCCTTTTATCTGGGGATGTTTTTATCTTCAGCACGCAGCGCTTCACACGCGTCCTATTCAGAACCTACGTTAGCTTCTTGATTTCCTGCACAACAGAATCTAATCTGTTACACCTTCCTAATAAACCTTAACCCTTTGAAAACTATTTACTGTTTGCTCCCTGAGAACCTGCAAAAAAGATGGCCATTTCGCACACTCATAGCTAGGCTGCCTATGGAGAGAGCGAGGTGTGTGCTTTCCAGATGAAAGGTGGTTTTTTAAAGTGCAGCATTGTTACTACAGGCACATTATGTCTGAAATGGCTGCACTTTTGCAAGATAATGAATGATAGCACTTCCTTATTGTCGGTGCCCACTCTCCACTCTTCTGAAAAGCCGGTGCTATACAGCATTCAGCAGCGTTCCCACAAAAGAAAAATTTTAGATGATTTAAATACCTAACTGTTCCTAATTGTTATTCAGAATAAAAGGTTGCACTTTTTAAGCTTCCCCGCTTTTTACACTGTTTTTAGTGCCTCCATTTAGAGCCTGAAAATAAATTGCTTTTGCATGTGAATGGATTGCTGTAATGCACATGGGTCCCTGTGGCAGGGCAGGGGGGAGGGTGCTGTTGGTGCAAGGATCTCGGGCACAGCTTGAGCTTTGGTGGCTTAGCCACTTTTGCTCACATGTCCACGTTCATGGAGTCAATTGTGAGCTGCCATGCTTTGAGGCTCTGTAAGGTGTACGGATGAATGGGAGGTTCAGCCCCAACTTCAGAAAGTTGAAGTTTCATTGGCGGGTAGAATCATTCCATCCATTGTGTCCCCTAACCCAGGTTGGGACACTGAGCCAGTCTGCATCTAAAACAGCCCGGGACTGATAGATTTCAGCCTATATTAAAATCCTACAAAAGAAAGTTTCCAGAGGGTTCTGCTGCTTCCTGTCAGCCTTACCCATGCAACTATGGCCACACCTCAAGTAATGCAGGGATGTATTCTCGGCAATGCCTCGTCAGCATGCATTCTGTTGTGTGAACAGCGCAGCGGGCGATTACACAAACATAGATGGCCGCCTATTGTTCCCAGGCCACAAATCTGTACAGTAAAGGAACAAGGGGAAACTTTCCTTTCCCCCCCAAAATTGTGCTGAGAGATCAACTCACAATTAAGGCAGATTGGTTGGGTGCTATTGCTCATGTCTGTAATCCTAGTACTCCATGAGGCTGAAGAGGGTGGATTTCTTGAGCTCAGGACTTTGAGATCAGCCTGAGAATGAACAACACCCTGTCTCTACTAAAAATGGAAAAACTAGCTGGGCCTTGTGGCTGGCTCCTGTAGTCCCAGCTACTTGGGAAGCTGAGACAGGAGGATTGCTTGAACTCAAGAAGTCTGAGGTTGCTGTGAGCTGTGATCACACCATTGCACTCTACCCAGGGTGACAAGTGAGACTCTGTCTCAAAAAACAAACAAACAAAAAAATTAAGTCAGATTAATAAGAGAAAAGATTTATTCATCCTGGGCACAGAGTGATAACCTAATTTTCCAAAGGACTTCAGATATCTTTCTGTAGGCCTTTTGGAAGGGAAGGTGGAAATTGAGGAATATAGGGCTTAAACAGTAAATAATAAACAGTTGCTAGGGAGCTTGCTAGGGGACTGATAGATGGGGGAGAAATAGATTGACTTATAGATTAACCTGGGAGATAGGTGTTTATGACCCAAATGATTTGGGTTAGGTCCCCCTACATTTCCAGCCCTCATTCCTGAAATATTTTGAGATAACAAGAAGGGGAAATGGGAGTCACTTGTCCCCTTGAATTCTCTGATCAGGCCGGTCCAGTTTATGCAAATGAAAGGAAGGCTTCCTCAAGTGTTTCATGACCTTGAATGTCCTTCAATTACAAATATTCTTTATACCAGGAAGTCATATTGTGGGGTGAAATTTCCTTAGCTTCAACAGCATGTTAATGTACTGAGTATTCTGGGCAATTGTAACAAATAGTAAGGATTTGTGTATTTAAACATATCTAAACACAGAAAAGGTACAGTAAAAATACAGTTTTATAATCTTAGGAGACTGCCGTCAGAGGAAGTTGGAAAATTAGGTTTGTGAACTCATACTAGAAAAAGTGCTACAAACTTCATGGCTGAATATCACTACGGTCACCTTCAAAGCACTCCCCTTGGCCATCTGTTGACTGTGATATTCAGCCATAAAGTATGTAGCATTTTTTTCTAGGATGAGTTCAAGAACTTCATTGCCCAATCTCATATAGGTGGGCTTTCACTGACCAAAACAGTTATTTGGCACATGACTGGTTACCATTAGTGGCAGGAAGGAAAGTCTGCAATCTGTCTTCAGTCATAATAAGATGGTGTTCACACACACACACACACACACACACACACACAAATGCTTGATTGACTGCATACCTCAGGGTCTTCTATGCACACACCAGTGGACATTTTTTAGTAACACAGAGTATGATTAAATCTCCTGTGTTTAATGTTTAAGTCAATTTCCCCCTTTCAAGTCCTAATTAAGGATGGGAAATCATATTTTTCCGGGCACAGCCCAGGTTGTTCTCCCTACATTTTTCACATACAGCGCCACCCTCCCTGTCCTGCTCACTTGACAGCTCTCAGCACATGGGAAGTGTCCACATAAGGAACAGTATTGAGAGAGGACACCTGAGAAAGGTGAGGTCTAGGAGAACAGGTCTTCTCAAGGAGACCACAAGGAAACACCAGCAGGGTCCTCTCCATGGTGACTCTGCTCTTGGGAATTTGAAAAATTAACTTCCTGGAACTTGGGAATTTCCAAGTTCTGTGAAATCCTGTAGTTCTGTAGGGGCTGGAATAGCATCTCCCGCTTGATTCAAACTGGTCAGTGAGGAGGGTACCTATGGGTTGGAACTATTTGTCGATAAAAAGGAAAAGACCAAGCCAGTCGGGGAGCACGGCCATTTGGAATTCTATGCTGTGAGCTCCCGGCCAGTAAATAAAGCCCTTCTTCTTAAAAACATGGTGTTTGGGTGCTCTTTCTCTTTGGTGGACCTCATCTTCATGAAACAGTATTACCCTTGGCCCTTGTCAATTTTCAGGGACCCCCTAACTTCCTTGCCCCTTCTAGTTGAACTCTTTTTCTCTTTCTTTTTGACCCTTGAAACACCTTCTAGGCTTTTCCTAGAAGGGCTGGTGGCTCCCAGAGTGGAAGTCCCTCCACAGTGAGAGAATGACTAACAGGATCCTACCTGCAGCCCTGGTCAGCTCATCTGGAATGGAGCTGGTCCTTCCACCACAGTGCAAGACTCTGTAGCCTTCGGCCCCTTTGAGTCAGAGGAGAGTCCTTGTAAACTTCGAATGACACACCGTTGTGGGTTTGTGTGCCTAATTCAGCTGAAACATGTGTGCCCTGCAATTACCCTCATTAGCTGTGTTGCTGGGTGTATTGAAGCAGGGTGCTGCCTTCTGCTTCTTCAGAAACCCAGCTTGAGAGATACTTCATTAGTTGGTTTCAGACTCACAGATCAGCTTTTCTCAAGTTTATGCACGGCTATCACTGGGGTGCTCTTGGAGAACCTCAGGGTGGCCCTGGGGTGGTGACGTAAGCCCGGCCGCCTTGAAGAATCAGGACAGGGTGGAGACAGGGCTGCTTTGCAAGCAAATCCTTCCTTCCTTCCTTCTTCCCTCCCTCCCTTCCTTTCTCTCTTTCTTTCTCTCACTGCTTTCTCTCCTTCCTTTCTTTCGACAGAGTCTCACTCTATCACCCAGGCTAGAGTGCAGTGGCATCATCTTAGTTTACTGCAACTTCAAACTCCTGGGCTCAAGTGATCCTCCTGCCTCAGCCTCCCAAGTACCTGGGACTAAAGGCACCCACCATAATATTAGCCTGGCTACTTTTTTCTATTTTTAGTAGAAACAGGGTCTTGCTCTTCCTTAGGCTGGTCTCAAACTCCTGAGTTCAAGAGATCCTCCTGCTTTGGCCTTTCAGAGTCCTAGGATTACAGGCATGAGTCACCCCTCCCGGCCTCTGTACACAGTTTCAGTTTCACAAGTTCTCATTCCACACCTGATCAAACGGCCTACCGTTGAGGGCTTCTGTTCTCTGGTATTTGCTTTTGATCCCAGTAGATTTTTTTATATATCACCCTCAGATGAAAGTGTTTTGATTTCTCCACTAATCCAAAGGAACTCTGAATTTTAATCATAGTCTATCCAGTAGAATCACACCCTCCCTGTCACCTCTTCCACAGTACTCTCTATGGATCATGCCAGATTGGTGTCATCTGTAACTTAATGAGCATGATCTCTGTTCTAACCAGTCCCTACAGGTAAGAACAATTCTATATCATCTGTGGCAATTTGAAAGGGGCCGCTGGGGAGGTGAGAGTTGCAGAAAATGTCCTTTCCAACTTCCCATTTCTTGCCCGTTCCCAGTTCTGGCTACAATCTACAGGCAAGCTTAGCCAATCTGAGAGGGGATCTGTTTAGAAACCAGGCTCCTTACTATCCTGGCTGCATGCTGACTTCCTACCAGTGAAAGAGCCTTTTACAAACGTTCCTTTCACACCTATCTTCCTTTGCCTCTGACAGTCAGGACTGTAATGATGCTCACTGTCGAATGTTTGCAACTTTAGAACATAACTCACCGATTTTCTGACACCCAACACACCATTGGCTATGGTAGGGGTTCAGTAATATGTTTTCTTCTTCTGTATGGGGAGCAGAGAATTGCATTTGTTAGAGAGTCCCAGATGCTAAAAGAAGAGAAATGGGCTAAGAATGGTGAGCTGGACAGATTCCAAAGCTGCTGTGTAATTTTTCTGACTCTCCTTTGCCAGATCCTCTGTGTGCGATGGCACACTCCGTGCAGAGTCCCCATGGAAGGAAGCCCTGCCGGCTTCAGCTCTGGCTAATGATGGACCGACGTGTCTTCATGGACAATTTAAAGAAAAAGCAGTGGGGGGGGGAACCCAAAAACCCTGTTATTCTGCAGCTTCTGTTGCTCAAAGCTAGTTCAGGGTCTTGAAACGGTTTCACAAAGCCCTAAGGCTGAGACTTGCAGGAGGGGTGTGCTCCCGGGCACAGCTGTGTCAGTGGTGCAGTACACACCAGGCCAGTTCCACCCCTCTAATGGCCCTGGGCACTCAGGCTGGGCCTCGCCCTGAATTCAGATCAGAAAATACAGTCTTCTTTCCTGCAGTACTTCCCTTTAATCCATTTAGGGGTAATTCCTGCAACTCTCCACAGGAAAGACCTGCTTTCTACAAGAAAGTCAAACTGGTCATCTCCTTTCTCTGCCAGGGGCTTGTCATGCAAACTGCGGTGGGGATGACTTTCCCCCTAGGACCTGCTAGGTACAGAATTGCATTTAGATGGCTATTATTTTCTAAAATTCAATATTCTTCTTACTACTGCCTGTCATTTTCACCTGTTGTTCTGGTATCCAATTCTTATCCTAACACTCTTTGCAAAGCTTCCACTTGATGCTGTGATATTTCTTCTTGGTTCTTTTCTAAAGAAAGAAATTTAAATTTAAAGAGAGGAGAAAAGAATCATGTGGGAAGGTATACAGAACTCTGAAGGCAGTTAGAATGTGAATTTGTTTCTGAATTCAGATCTCATGTTTTAGTCACAATGTCAAATGAAGACTATGGAATTCACGGGGTTACTCCAACCACTGATATTTGGGATCTTAACAGTCAAAATCAGCACCATGTAGTTCCAATATCCACTTTATGGAGAGGCTAAGTGAGGCTGAAGGGTAAAAAAAAAAAAAAAAGAAGGCAAGTAGAAACATTCAGGTTTTCTTTCCAACAAGATTTTCCACTCTGAAAGCTGATTTAATAAGGCCCGTACTTGAAATTTTAAAGTCAAACAACTTTTCACTTTGAAACACTCCGTATATTTTTTTAGAAACCCCTTCCTTAGTCGTAGAGTTTATCTGTTCTAATAAGCTTTTAGTGAGTTGATAATTTTGCCAACTAGGCAATAAACGAAACATCAACTTGTTTTACTTGCTTCATTATTTTCGAGTGTAAATTCTACTTCTCTTTCTTGCCCCATTTTCCAAGGCAGAAGAAGATCAACTGAGAGATGGAGTGGAGTGCAGGGGACAAAGGTGTCTCGTGACAGATATCTCCGGTAAGAGTTTTCTTGCCCATCCCAGGCCAAGAGAGGAGGGCTCTCAGTTCCTCCAGATGTGTCCCTGCCGGCTCAAGAGGCAGAGAGGCACACGGACTCCTGTGAATCATGTGGGCGCCTCCATTTGAACTTTCCCAAAAGCTTAAAACTTGAATCAAGACTATTTTACTGAATTACATTTATTGCTTTTTATGGTTTTCAAGGTGAGGTCTAAAGAAAATCAGGACAACTAGCTGAAAAGCCAGTTTGGAAAAAAAACTATATATATGTGTATATATGTGTATGTGTATGTGTGTCTGTGGAGAGAGACAGAGAGAGAGACAGAGACAGAGAAAGACCGAGAAGGCACATGGAACTTCTGTCTAACCACTGTATATGAGAGATTAGCCTGTAATCCTAGCACGCTGGGAGGTCAAAGTGGGTGGATCACCTGAGCTCATGGATTTGAGGCCAGTCTGAGCCAGAGTGAGACCTTGTCTCTAAAACTAGCCAAGAGTTGTGGTGGGCCCCTGTAGTCCCAGCTACTTGGGAGGATGAGGCAAGAGAATCACTTGAGCCCAAGACTTTGAGGTTGCTGTGAGCTTTGACACCCCAGCACTCTACCGAGGGGTCCCAACAAAGGGGGAATCTTTCTCAAAAAAAAAAAAAAAAAGGGATTAAATATGAATTAAAGAAAATTATACGTGAAATAAACGGGATGTCCTTATCCCCTAAGAGTGTAAAGTCTCTGAGAAACAGTATTTCCACCCTATTTATGTAATAGATTATTTTTGATACACTGCCTTTGCCTTGTGGACTCTTAAGAGCACTTAAGTGACAAACTGAGGCTGATTCCACCATCTCTGCCTGAAGGTAGAGAGCAGCCCCATACTGGCTTAGCTAATAGAATAGCCCATTATTCACAACCCACCCTTGCCGAGAAGAGAGGAGCCCTGCCCCCAGCCCTTGCCCTGGAGAACAGGTGACAGGGTGTGCCCCTGGCATTGCTGGAGGACGCAGCGATGGCCACAGAAACACACTCTGGCCTTTGGGAAGAATGAGAACAGAGGGGTGTTTCTTTTTTCTGCACACTGTCAGCCATTTCTCAGTATGGAGAAAGGAACAGGTGAGACAAGATTTGATGGCACAGTTTGAGGAAATAAGAGTGGATTTCGGGAGGTGCCTGTGGCTCAGTGAGTAGGGTGCTGGCCCCTTATATCGAGGGTGGCGAGACTGCAACAGCAACAAAAAAATAGCCAGGCATTGTGGTCAGTGCCTGTAGTTCCAGCTACTTGGGAGGCTGAGGCAAGAGAATTGCCTAAACCCAAGAGCTGGAGGTTGCTGTGAGCTGTGACACGACAGCACTCTACTGAGGGTGACAAAGTGAGACTCTGTTTCTAAAAAAAATAAATAAATAAAAGAGTGGATTTCTGTGGACACTTGCAGGGAAGCAGTCACCAGCAACACTTACAAATGTGGCCACATATCTCCAGGGAAGCCTGGCTGGGCACAGGGCAGGCCTAGAACTGGACAGGAAATGCTAATGAGTCAGGGCCCCCTGGGCTGCTCCTCTAAGATGGGGGTCTCATGGTCTGAACTCCAGCTGGTCCCAGCTGAGCTAACCCTTGTAAAAACTGCACTCCGTCCAAGCACTGAAGCTGCAAGTGGAGCCAAGGGAGGGTTTTCTCCTCCGGGTGCGCTGGAGAGGGCATTGTCATAGTCTACGTGAATGAAGGAGAATCTGGCACGAGAATCTTCCCATCCTCCTGGCTATGGAGTGAACAGGTGGCCCCAAATCTGTCTCTGTGTTGGGGGGGCGGAGGCGGGTGGGGAGAGGATGCATCTGAAAATGTAATGTCCTGAAACTTAACTCTGAATCACATAAAGGAGAGGAAATAAACTATAGGGTAGCATTCCCAAAATTTTCCGCAGAAATGCCACTCGTGTCAGAAGAAATCGTGTGTGTTTGGATGAGAAGAAGAGGCAGGTATTGGCCCCAAACCACCCTCCACGGTCACAAAATGCATGCGATGTCTTGGCTACTGTTTTAAACTGTGTGGTGATTTTCTGGCCTGTTGTACAATAGATTCGTGGTTATTCTAATATAAACGTGTAGTTTGAAATTCTCAGTTACTTGTCTTGTTCCTCCAGGAAGACACATCCCGCTGTCCTGTGACTCGGTTTCTATGAGCTGGCCATTTTCCCTGCACCTCTCTGTAGGGACAAGATGAACAAGCACAACTAGGGGACAGGAACTCTGTGACGGAAGCGGAGGGAGAGGCTGGGGTGTCGGGAGGAGGCTACAGAGAACAGAAGGAGACTGGCACAGCGGTGCCCTGTCCCCCAGGCTCCCCTTACCTCATGACCCCTGCCCTGTCCTGCCTGCCAGAGGACTGCACAGCTAGCTACCTTTGCATGTTCTGGCTCAAATGTGGATAAGATTTGCCTTTGGTGATTTCTTCCCGCCTAGCTGAGACAGGTCAATTTTATTCAAGAAGATTAGAAAAAAATACGAAGAAAACAAGTAGAAAATTAAGTACAAGAAGCATACAAAGCTGGCTTTCTTGCTGGTCTCATGTTCTCTAACCTGTGACAGCCATGCGTTCGTTACCTTGGAAGACTGGTGGGGGCTGGGCTGGTCTCCTGGACATCCAGAAAGGGATGTGGCCAAAGCCCAGACGTGACCTAAGACACAGGCTCCTCTGCTCAACTCCCTCCTCTCTGTCTCTATATGTGTGTGTTTTGCGTGCATGCTGTGTGTATTATGTGCATATGGTGTATGTGTTGTGTGCTATGGGTGTGCTCTGTGTATAGTGTATTATGTGTGTGCCATATAAGAACTGTGTGTGCTGTATGTTGCGTGTAACACAAACACATACGAATTGCAAGATATAGTGCAATGAATCCTGAGACCGCACAGAGCCCCAGCTCCTCTTTGCTCCTGACCTTGAACCTTCCCACTCAGTAGTTCCACCAGAATGGGTTTTTTTTCATCAGGAGAAGGTAAGAATAAGGTAACTGGCAGATTAAATAATCCCAACCCTTACAAGATGCCAACTCTTGTACACAGGTTCTGCTTTAGACTTGCCTCATACCAAGTGCAAAATGATAGCAGATTTATACAATACATACAACAGTCACACAATAATTCTAACTGTTGAATAGCAAGAGTGAAGCCTTATCACAAAAGCATAACGCAGAATAAAAGCACCAGGCTTCCCATTGAGAATATGCAGGAGTTTGAAAATAGTTTGATTTAATTATTTCCTTATAGCCTATATTACAGTGTGTGCAGGTAGACAACATTTACACAACAATCTCAATGAGTATATCTTAGACTTTCCCTATATTATAGTGAAGAAATTGGCAGGTAGGAAAAAGAATCCATTTAGTTGGAAATAATTCATCCTTATTTCCAGACTAAACCCTACAATTGAATTCAGCCTTTGAAATTTAGGTAAATTGCAAGACTTTACTTCCACTCCGACCTTTGGAATCTTGCAGATTAAGGCTGGATGTGCTAGCACAGCTGGTGCTTCCTTATACTAAGCTGACCTGCTAGGAACCAGCCAATTCAGCAGGCCAGGGCTACTAGCCAGCCAGTCTTATTTGCTTAATCTTTACTGCTTAGGAGTACCCAAGTTTTTTAACTGGCTATATCCAGGTGGGTGAAGAAGCCTTGTCTGTTTTTGCCTTTGACCTGTCCCACAAGGACAGGAAGAACAGTCTTCCTTGGGAAGGGACATTGCACAACTTAGAAAACATTCAGTGACAGCCTTTGGGCCCAGAGGCTGTGCACTCCTAGCCAGGACATATGCAGAGGGCACATCACTCTCTCTGGCCTCTATCTCAGCCAGATTCTATTCTCTCTCTGCATGGTGACAAGAATGCAACCGTGTAAACAGGGTGGCATTAGTGCACACTCCACCATCAGTGGAGATGCTCAGTGCAGACTAGAACAACAAGGCACTAAAATGAGCATGGAGGCCTGTCTGTGGTCTCCGGGTTTATGAGAAGGACATTTTGCAGGGTAACTACGTGTTAAGGATACACTTTGGCTATCTCCCCTGGCAGGGTCAGTTGGAGAGAGAGCTAATCACTCAGTAAACAGAGAGAAGAGAGATGCTTATACTTAATAAGCCATTGCAAATGGAAAAAGCAAGCTCCTATCCAATGTGATTCTCTCTAGAAACAAATGGCTTGGATCCAAATACTACATAGCCCTTTCAGAGTGCAGAGAGGTCTCTGGGTCCCAGTGCCCCCAGAATGCAGCCCTTCTGCACTCTTCTTCTCGTGGAAGTGAGCTCAGATAGAGTGACCTCCAGAACTAACATTATTTGATGGTCATGTTTTGGCCCCTCATTTGAACCAGAGGCTGAGAAATCAAAAGACTATGTTATTAGTGAGCCCTACTCCTTTTGTTGTTGTTGTTTGTTTCTAGAAGGAGAGCAGAGACTCATTCGCTCAAATAGAGAGGACAGAAGACAACAAAACAAAACAAAACTGTGTTCTTCCTGAATTCTTTGATGCAGTCAAAGTTAAATTAAAAGAGATGCTAGTGCCCCCAGACATTGGCCATGTGGGTGACATGGGGCCTACAAGAGAAAAGTGAATGACTGAGCATGTGTACGAGTGGACCGCAGTCATGCTTCGTTCTTCTGTTTTAAGTTATGAAGCTTCTCATGTGCAGTACATTCCTCTTTCTGAGGAGCAGGCACAGCAGTCAGGGGGCTGGGCAGGCAGAGGTGCTGGGAGCTCCCTCTGCAACACCCCACTCCCTTCCTCCGTGCCTCCCAACCCCAAAGAGCACAAACACCACAGAGCTGCAGTGGTTCAGCAAGTGGCAAGGCTGGTCTGGAGGCAGAAGCGAGGTCGAGGCCTCTGCCAAGGTTTGCTGCTCTGGCTTCTCTCACCTCTACTGTGTGCCCACCATCCTGTCAGATGAAAGAAACAGTGTGGGTCAGTGGGTCGTGCCAAAGCTCAGGCTGCCAGCCTCGGCCACAGCCCGGTCTCCACAGCATTTACATTTACAACTTTGTATCCACTCTGCATACTTTCACTGAAAAGGTGGGAAATAAAAGCATTAACTCATCTAGCACCTCTTTTAATTTGACTTTGAATGCATCAAAGAATTCAAGAAGAAGACAGTTTTGTTGTTTTCTGTCCTCTCTATTTGAGAGAATGAATCTCTGCTCTTCTTCTAGAAACAAACAACAACAAAAAAAAGGAGTAGGGCTCACTAATAACATAGTCTTTTGACTTCTCAGCTTCTGGTTAAAATGAGGGGCCAAAACACGACCATCAAATAATGTTAGTTCTGGAGGTCCAGAAATCTTAGTCTTTTCACCTCTTCCTGTTTCTAGAAGTAGATTCAAAAGTTAAAAGTCAGAGATTTACCAGCCTGGGCAACATAGCAAAACCCCATGTCTAAAAAACATTTAAAAAAAATAATTAAAGCTGGACATTGTGGTTCATGAACTTAGTCCTAACTACTCCCAAGGCTGAGGCAGGAGGATCTTTTGAGCTTAGGAGTTCAAGGTTTCAGGAGGCTGTGATCTTGCCATGCAGTTCTGCCTGGGTGACAGAGCAAGGCCCAGTGTCTTAAGAAAAAAACAGCACAGATTTAAAACTTGAAATAATTATTGGATTACTTCCACTCTGCTAAACCTATGGCTTATTTGCCTAGTCATTGGTGTTTGTATATTTGCACTTTAAAAAATGTTTTGAAACCACAATGAGGTATCACTTCAGGACAATTAGGACAGCTATTATTAAAAAAAAAACCCATAAAATAACAAGTGTTGGTAAGGATGTGGAGAAATTGAAATTCTTGATAGAAATATAAAATGGTACAGCTTCTGGGGAAAACAGTATGGGTATTCTTCCAAAAATTAAAAATAGACTTACCATATGACCCAGGAATTCCTCTTCTAGGTATACACCCAAAGAGTTGAAAGCAAAAATTTGAAGAGATATTTGATGCCCAGGCTCATAGCAGCATTACTCATAATAGCCCAAAAGGAGAAGTAACCCAACTATCCATTGACAGATGAATGAGTGAATAAAATGTTGTATATACATACAATGAAATATTACTTGGTCTTAAAAAGTAGGGAAATTCACATACATGCTATACATGGATGAACCTTGAAGAGGTTTTGTTAAATGAAATAGTCCCCAAAGGGTGAATATGGTAAGATTCCACTGAGATACTTAGCCTAGTCAGAGTCATAGAGACAGGATGCAGAAGGGGGTTGCCTGGGGAAAAGGGAGGGGAAATGGGAATTATTATTTAATGGTCAGTTGCAAGATGAAAAAGTTCAGGAGATGGATGGTGGTAATGGTTGCAAAGCTATGTAAATGTAAATGTACTTAATGCCATTGAACGATACACTTAAAAGGGGGAGAAACTGGTAAATTGTAAGTTATACATATCTCACAATTTAAAAACTGGCTTTTACATCTGGCATCATGTTGTACCCTCATAACATCCATGAGGGAGGAAGAGCAGGTATTCTATTCTCTTTGCATAAACGCGTAGGTGGGCAGGTGGACAGCCTCAGCCCTGCAACAGCTCTCGGGCTGGACAAGTGAGATCCATTGCCTTCCCCTGGAATCCGGCCCAGACTCTTCCGGTGCCCAGCAAGGCCCATGGCAGTGATGCCCTCGGCCTCTTGCTTGGAGTGGTAGAGGTGGATCCCCCACACTGTTAAACCTCAGGCAGATGGCAGCTGTGGGATCTAAGGGGGAGTTTGGGCCTGGCCGGCACCTCCCCTGCCTTCTCCTAGTTTCTCAGCTGGTCCGGGACACTAGTCCTTCTGCCTCCACTCAGGTCCCCTGACCTGATGGGAGTGCGTGGCCTCCATCTGTACTTCCCATTACCATTGGCCCTATTGTGGCCTGGAGTCCTCAAGGGAGGGAACCTGGGCCTCCTCAAGCCCCAGCTCACCACCCCACCCGCGTGGGCGAGCCCCCTTTGGCCTCTGCACAGTGCCTGTGGCTTCTACCCCCCTTTCAGAGTCCCTTCTGGGCTTTACTACTTGTCAATCTGCTCCAAACAGCAGCTCCCAATACCCACGGCAGCTGGTCAGCAATGCCTCCCTCCCAGGAGACTTGGCCTCTCCGCAGGCCACTGCTGGACTCCTCTCCCTTCCTTGCACACGTCGTTGCCTGCATTCTCTTTCACCTCGCTTCCTCCTCCTGTGGCGGGTCCTCTGGCTGCAGACCCCTGCACTCTGTGGCTGTTCCTTTCAGAAAACAGGTGCGCCTGCCAAGGGCTTCTTGGGACTTTCCATCACAGGCCAAACACAAAAAGAGATCGAACTTGAAGGACACTAAAGTCTTATCAAAGGTGTAAATGGACCCTTCCAGTTTTGAGACTGAGCGAGGTGAAGGCGGGGCGCAGGGGAGGGTCCCTAGACCGGCAGGCGGGGGCCCTGGGAAAGTGGGCTTTGGGAGGCTTCAGAGTTCTCGATCGTGTGTGTTTGGTGGTGGCAATGAGGAGAGGAGGTGTCACGGCCCGGCGTGAGGGGAGAGCAAGGGATAGGACCCTCCACGCCCAGCCCGGGCGCCTAGTTGGTCCTAACCTCCACCCTCCGTCAACTTTTTGCTGCCCCCGTTAGATGGCGCTCAAGACTTTCTAACCACTTGTGAAAGTGCTCCTGTCCCCGAACAAAAAGAGGCCGGGGAGTGTGAGTGGTGTGTGAGTGCGAGTGCGCACGCGGGGCCGGCCACAGGGCGAGGGCGTCGCCTGGCACCACGCGTGGCCCCGTCACGGGTCAGCCGGGCCCCGGGAGGGGGCGCACTCGCAGGAGGGGCTCCGCAGCGCCGGCCGAGAACTTTCGCTGTGCCCTCCCCGGTCCTACTTCGGCTCGGACTGGGCCCAGTCGCGCACCGGGACAGAAGCCTGGCCACTCGGCCGCGGCCTCGGGAAGCCGGGAGGAAAGGGGTCTCGGAGGTGCCAAGGGGAGAACCGAGGCGCAGACGCAAGCCTCAACAAAGCGCACGCGACAGTCCTTTCTCCGCACTGACTTACAGCCCCAGATCTCAACAGCCCGGGGCTGTCTTTTTTTTTGAAGAGAATGGGGCAGGTGCAGGCTCCGTTGTTGCTGTTTGAAACGCTCCAGTGAAAGCGGTGCTGGGTGTAAGGTTTTGAACGCCTACTGAGAGTGTTTCCAACAGCCATGGCAAACTTTCTCTCTCTTCCCTAATGCCTGTGGAGCCCAGATAAAGTTAAAAAGCCTCCCTTAAAAAAAAAAAAGCCGTTGGGGACCCACGGGCGTCAGATGCGACGGCTAATTTTAAAATCACTGTTTCACGAGTGATCACGGGGTGAGCATTCACTCAAGTTCAACTCTTCTTCCACCTCCTCCCCCCAAAGTGACTTGATGGGCGATCGACCGCTTCTCTCCTAATGTCAGTCTCAGCAAGGGATGGGTCTCCCCAACCTGAGAACAGGCAGGAGCGGAGACCTTCCTTTGTGCCTCCCCTTGGCTGTGAACTTTCCCGTGTGGTAGGTTCTCCTTTAAGGAAGTAGCGATCCCTATGAATATTTAATACGGAGCGCCGGCCGCCAGGCGGAGGGGAGCCCACGGGCCCAGGTTTCCGCACGCCGCGGCTGGGGCGCAGAGCGAGCGCGTCCACCCCGGTCTGGCCACCGCGTGGACCCGGGTGCGGAGAGGGCGGGGGTGGCGGGAGGAAAGGGTTGGCAGAAGGGGGGCCGAGAAGCGGGGCTCCGGGCAAGCAGGCCGTCGCGTTCATTTCCATAAGAAAGCTGAAATCGCAGTTGGAGGCAGGATTTCTCACCCTCACGGCCCTTCCCCCATGCCGGGTTTTCTGGGAGAGGCAGGCTCCGGAGCTCAGAGACCGAAGTGTGCGCTCGGGTCTTTGATGGTGTTGATAAAATGTGGTTTCAAATGTTGTCCCGAATGAGGCCGGTTTCCTGTTTGTGTGTGGAGTGGAAGGACCTCGCCGGGTGAGTGCAGAGGGCTGGGGGAGCGGACAGGAGGCGCAGGGTGGAGGAGAGGGAGGGCGAAGCCAGCGGGCGCCGTGCACCCTTGCAGAGGAAGTTCTCCGGTAGGTTTTTGATGCGGGGGGCGAGAGGGGGAACTACGCTGAAACCAAGTCCCCAGAGCACAGAAGTAAGTACGTAAGTGTGTGTGCGTAGGGATGATGAAGGAAGAAAGATCTCGAAAGCTCAGGAACCCAGGAAGCCCCTGCCTGCGTAGGAAGCTGAGGCCGGCCTGGCCTCCTTCCTCTCCAGAGACCCGGGGAAACTTTTGCTTGCCGCTGCTGACCCTCTTCCTACGAAGGAATAAAATGTACTTGCCCAGATACTCGATTCTACCAGCGGTTCAGTTCTTTCTGCTTTCGCGTTGAGTTTCTTTTGGCCTTTCAGTGTGAACAGCAGCCATGTGTCCTTAGTACACACACACACACATACATCCTAGGTACTTTATGATCCCATCTGGAGAAATTAAAACCCAGATCTGTAATGTTTATTCTTAGATAGTTTACCAAAAGCAGGGGGGGAAATGTGTGAGACACATGTCTGCAAATATAACAAAAGTACTTTCCCTTCTGCTTGAAAAGTTGCCTGCAAATGGCTGGTGTCCCTTTACCAATTCTGGACCACCTGTACTTCTCTGTGAAACTAAATCGAGTTCAGGAATAAAGCACCAATCAGACCAAGCAATTAAATACCAATTATGACTATTAATGGCTTTTATTGCTAATGATTGGAGTTGAGGACTCCAAACCCTATCAAGGTAATCAAGCTCTTGTAAAATTCTGCTACCTGAGATTTTTATAGCACACCTCCCCCAAAATAGGAGGTAAAAAGACCAGAGGTTGTGTTTTCAAAGAGTTTGCCAGTAGGTATGCATGGTCAAGGTTGAACTTACTTCTTTCAGTAAAGTTTATTGCTACTGCTGGTAAATAATGGCGTCTTCCTTTCTGGCTCTGTCAGTTAAGCAAAGTGTAAATTGATGGTGGTGATTACCAATATATTCTACTTGGTTTGGGTGCAGAATTGGGATGGAGTGGGGTTCGTTCTCTCTCTGATTACTATGGTAATGTTGAAAAGCCTGGATGATTTTTAGGAACAAGTGTTTTAAATCTTCAGATGGGGTAATGGCTATTGGGCTGGCTGGAGGATGAGCCCAGAGAGCAAAGGAGTCAGATGAGGAACTTGGTCTCTAAGTTTTTACATTTTCTTTTTGCTCACGGGTTCAAATGGCTTTAGCACATCATGAGTGACTAAAAAGAAAATGTTACTGAGAATAGTCTATTGATCGAAAGGCTGTTGCGTGCCAGGGCTTATTTATTACTGTAGATTGTGTGCCATTCCTACTCTCAATTGGTGCCACTTTTTATCCCAAATACTCAGTTCTGGGGTGAGGGAAGAGGCATGGAAGGGAGAGAGGGAATAAACTGCTTTTGAACTCCACAGCAAGAAGACTGGAGGGTGCAGTTAGCAGGGGCTCTCTCTGGTCACCATTAAGCAGGCCATGTTAGCAACAGGGCACTTGGAAGGGCCAGTCGTTTTTCTCAATGTGGGTCACTTCTGGTCACTGTCCCATAGTTCAGATCCTTCCTATCAGCCTTTCAGGACACTGGGAATGTTTGGGACAATGAACTTCAAGTCTCTTGCTTCTGACATCTTCCCATTCCCTCCCCTTCTGGAAGGAAGCCCACAGAGGCAGCATGAATCTGGTTCCAATGTATTTACCAGGCTGGTATGGAAATGCCCAAGCGGCAGGACAGAAACCTGAGCTGCTTGTGACAAGCATGCTCCTCTTCTAAGCAACATAAAAGTTTAGATACTTTCGAGAGCGCTGGGTGGCCTCTTCTCTTGATGTGAAGCACATGATCCTCCTCCCCATTTCTATTTTGTCGGAGTTAATTGCCCTGCAGTGGGGCATCTGACACCTCAGGCTGCCAAGAGATACAGCAGGGAAGAAATCCTCCACAGGTAACAGGAGGGCACGGGATTATCTCCGACATTTGAAGGGTCTAAAACCTGCACTTGAATGAGATGGGCCGACAAGCCTCTTTGGCCTGGCCCATGTTGTTGGCAACTTGCTATGACCCTGAGCCTTGAGAGCAAAGCAGGTGGGCAGCTGACCTAGAAGTGGATTTAAATAGGAAAGTTTCATGTGTCAATAACACATTCCCTTCTGTTCCTAACCACCCAGAGGCACCCTGAGACCATAGGTAAAAGGGGGCAAGAGCCTGCCACAAGGGCCCCCATCCATTGAAACTCCCCACAAGGACTCTCAGCAAACAATTCCACTTTGGATTCTGCCTACTACTAAGCCTGAGGATGGGGAGCAGGTGGCAGAGTTTGGGAATAGGGCAAAGAAAATCAGTTATTCCCCTTCCTGGGGCCAAGGCAGACAAGTTTGAGACAACAAATACTTGGGAAGAGGGAAAAGGAAGGAGAGGGAGCTAGTCCTAGGATTGTTAGCCGGCTGACTTTCTCCAGCTGCTCTGTGGGAGTTCCAGTGCTCTGAGAGACCAGAGCTCTCCCAAAATGCCCAAAGAAATGGCACAAGTAGGATGAGGGGAGAATACTAGAAATACTATTAGGCCTCTAGAACCTGGCACTTTCCTCTTTTATTTACAGGAGGCTTACATAACTCAGATCTAAGGGGACCTGCTTTTTCAGGATGGGAGAATCTGGTCAGAGTTGGAGGCAATTTCCCTCAACTGACAACTTATTTGAAAATTGATACATAAGGACAAGAACAAACATTGCATAGGGCCTCCATTGTGTCAGAAAACCTATCCCGTCCTAGTGTGCCCTGGACATCCCCCTGGGCCTACACATTATTCTGATGTCAGGTAAGCTGGAGGAGGAGGTTGAGCTGTTTTTTTCCTTGAGCCAAGTAAATACAAATGAGTTTGTTTTTTAAAGAGCAATGTCATAGCTTTAAACTTTTCCTGGCCCAAGTCCACCTAATTTCATCAGGATCTCTTGCCAGCAACCATAATCCCCCTACCTCTTTTCCTTTTTTTTTCTTTGTGACTTAAGGTGGCATTTTTTTCTTTTTCTGGGGACAGAGTCTCAATCTATCACCCTGGGTAGAGTGCCCTGGCTTTATAGATCACAGCAACCTCAAACTCTTGGGCTCAAGTGATCCACTTGCTTCAGCCTCTGAGTTGTTGGGACTATAGGCATGGACCACAATGCCCGGCTAGTTTAAGGTCATATTTTAGGAGGGTTTATATAATATTGTTCACGTCAGTTAGTTTCTTTCTATCACCACCCTCACTCCATTTCCCTCTATGGGTTTATAGTTGGAAGCCACACAAATACTGCAAAGACAAAATCTTTAAAAATTTTTCTGCTATTTTTTTCCAAGTGGAAGAGTTGACAAGACATAAGCACGTTAAGTTCTATAAAATCCAGTGGACTGATCAGTGAAAATGCATCTCATTTGTATGTCTTTATAGCAGAGATGGGGGCCTGAATCACCTATTGCTTCCCCCTCCCAATCCAGACCTGCTGGCTGGAGTTTCAAGACAGGTAGCTGCCATTTGTGAGGTAAGGAGGGGCTAGCCCACCCCAGACCTCTGGGATTGTCAGAAATGGAAAGGTGCCTGGAGGTCTGGCCTGAGGGCTTTAACCAGGTTTGGCAGCTCTCAGCAGGCTAAGGAACTGGGAGGTTTGGCCAGTGGGTGCTAGCGGCTACAAGCCAGAGGTCTTTAGCTATGCTCTGGATTTCCCCTGGGTGGAATTAAAGAAAGGGGACACGGTAAAGTAGAGAAACAGTAACCCACCTTATTTTACACCTACATCTAAACCCTCTTCCCAAACTGCATTCTCACCACCTACTTTATCATTGGAGGAGGGACACCTCTGCCTAGTTGGATTCCTCCTAGCCCTGAACCTGGCCCTGAACTTCCTGCCCTGAACTTCTCACCTCCAGCTCAGTTCTGCAATGAGCCCCCACTTCTGGGCTTGAGAATTGCTGGAATAATGCCCCTGTTACCAAGTTGGAGGCATGTGGGAGTTGCACCGGGAGTTTTCAGAACCCACTGGGGCACTAGGTTGAAGTTATGGGTCTTAAGGGAAAATTTTAAATTATCATTTCCCCCCATTCACTCTGATGCAATAATTTCAACTCTTTTGTCTTCTGGGTGGTGACGGGGTGCTAATCCTTGTTCATCAATTCCTACTCAGCAGCTGGAGGTCTGGCTGCACCGGCCTGCCTAGCTTAGGGTGCTGGCCAGGGTTCTGCGGGATGGGGCCACAGGGAAGGAACCTAACCCTGGGGAGCTTTAGTCGGGCAGAGAGAGTGGACCTAGCTAAAGAAATGCCCAGCTAACCTATGTGAGTGCCCAACAGAGTGCCCTGGGCCCGGTTCCTTTCCACAGCGGCTGTATGGTTCCTTTTCTTGCAAAGGCTGGGGTAGCTGAGACACCCCACCAACCCCAGGAGCTCTAGCTTCTCGAAGATTATTCCTCTCTTCCAAACCTCTTCAGGGCCTGCATTGCCAGGCCACACTGCAGCCCGTGACCTTCCCCGGTCAACCAAGGGCGAGGCATGTTGCCCAAGGAGACCACTGCCTCGCGGAGGCTCCCGGGAACAACCACAGACGAGGCCCTGCGGCGGGGGCGCTGCCACCCATCCACGCCTGCTGAGGCCTGTTGGGAGTGCAGGGACCAGCCGAGAGCCGGGCAGCCCGCCCTGCACCATTGACAGCCCGGGCACGTCTGCGGAGCCCAGGGAACAATCAGCGGGCTCCCAGTCCCGGGAGCTGGGGACACGTCTGCAGGTGTGTGATCCTTTAAAGATCCTTGGTTCTAGTTTTGCAGGAAGCCTTTGTTACAGCTTTGTCAGCGTGCGCGCCTTAGGCAGCTTCCCCTCTCCGGCCCCTCGGTTCCCTCTCTCCCCGCCGGCCCCCAGAGGAGAGGGCCTGGTGCAGGGGATCTGCCCAGGATCAACTGTCCTCCTCCAAATCCCTTCCTGCAAAATACTTGTGCCCTGGTTACAATCTCCCTTTCGTGCCTGGGGCGGATAAACATGGTTAGCGCTGCCTGTGCGTGTGGGTCGAGGCTGTTCTGGATAAAACGGGCTTTCTGAATGTGACCTTGGGTTGCAGCAGCGGTGCGATCCTGCTACTGGTGAAAAAGTAGCTCTGCTGCCACCGTAGTGGCGACTGAAGGGCGCAAGGCAGGGCGCATGGGGGAAGGGATAACCTGCTGTCCCACAAGGGTTTGAAGATTCTGAGGAAGAGCCATTAAGGATGGTACAGCTGTGAACTTATCTGGCTCCTATTGGCCATGGGACAACTGGCTCCCAGTGTTCCTGGGTATGATTGCCACCCCCTTCACCTCCATTATTAAGTATGACTTCTTCATAGCCAAGGAGCAGCTTTAGGCAAGATCTCTGAAGAATGCCCTGACACACAGAAGGTGGAAGTAGGACTGTTTACATGAACATGAGCTTACATGCATCCTGTCATACATGGTATGTATTTCCATATTCTACCTGGACTGTGGAAATATTTAACTGGTCTTCATTCTTGCTTTCTTGGAGCTTTCCGCCTGCACATAGTTATTTGGAGAAAATCAAGTGTGTGCACCTCTCCCCGCAGAGGGTTCTGTGATGTTATGTAACACACTCACACAGGGATTCCTCAAGTTATCATTTTGCCCTAAATCAGCCAGCACTTGGTTTTCCGGTGGGGTGGGGTGTGTTAGAATGATACAAATGGAGGTAGCAACTTCTTCCCCTGGGGGCTTTTATTCCCATCCTTGAAAACTCAGTTCAAGGCCTAGGAACAAAGGGGAGAAGTACCTCATCTCTTCTTTGGTCCTTCTCTCCCCTTCACTTCCACCTGCTCACCTTCACCCAGAAGGCCTTCCCTTCTGATAAACAGAGAAAAGCCTGTGGGATCAGGTACATATGTAAACACTGTTGACCTCCATAGGCCCCTCCTCAGTGCAAAGCAGAAAGCCCATTTCAGGTACAGGCTGCTTAGTATCTTTGAGTATCCACCACTTCCACTCCCTCAGACTATGTGGGACTCAAGGCTACTCACTCAGCATCCTTTTCTTGTTAAAGACATCCAGGACAGCTATTAAATAGTTCTTGGAGAGTTAAAGACCTTTCAGGGCTGAAACATTCTTAAAGCCCTGTTTGGCAGAAATCTTCAAAGCATACAAAGTAGAATCAATCAGTAGGCTTGCCTGAGCAATTTTGAAATTTGATTGATTTCTCCCCCCAAAATGTTAATTAAAAATAGTTTGTAGATGTTGTTTACTGATGGGTTTTTCACTATTGTATCCTAAAGATTCTCAAAACCAAACTACGAGACATTTATTTTCCTTTTATTAGTTTCTGGGTGATACTATACTTTCTGATCAGACTTTTTTTAATCCTGCAGCAGAGTTTTCAACCTTGGGAATGTAAATGAAAAATAGACTCCATCCTTCCGAGTCACTTTATTGGGACAGAATGGAACAAATTTTCCTGGTCTCCACTCACACCTCAAAGTTGCCCTGTCTGAACCTGGGTAGAGTGAGGGTGGCAACTTTTGATGTCTTTTATTCTAGCCTTGGTGCAAGAAGAAATCTTTGAAATGATTATCTATTCGATTTCAGTGTGCAATGTTCCAGCTGACCAAATGGGCTTACCTTTTGCCGAGAGGCTATCCTACAGGCCAGAACAAATGCGTGATCTCCCAGGAAGCTCTTCATCAGAACACCTCTTGTCCTTTTTCTTAATTATTAAAAAAAAAAAAAAGTTTTTGCTTCCCTGTCAGTGTCCATCCCTTTATTTTGTAATAAATGAAATGTAAACAATGAAATACAGGCGATCATTGCTTTCGTTCTTGGTAATCATGTCAAGTATCGCGAACTTACAAAGCCCAGACATATCTCAGGTATGTTCTGCTACTCTCTGGGTCACATAGAAAATTCACACTTGGTTCTGCCTTTCTTTGAACAATTCTCCCTCAAACCCCTCTCCCAACTTACAGGGGAAGGAAATTCACTTACAGACAACTTTCTGAATTAAAACGACCAGACTCAGGTTCTCGGGGAAGGTAAGTGATCTAAATATACTGGTGATGGGAAAGGCATAGCCTAGCACTGTATCTACATAGAACTTCTTTAAGGAGGCAGGCCAGGGGCCACATTTCCACAGACGTTTCTAAAACTGTACCAACTGTATACATACGTTTTACAGATACATATCTGTACAGATACAGATATTCCCAGTTAGCTTAAAATTTTTATTTTGTTCTCATGTACATTCATGCACACATACACTCCCTCAACTAGGGTGATATTACCAGCCCATTTGCACTGTTCCTTTGGTGACAACTATATCTAACAAACTTCTAAAACGTGACAGAGATAAACACCTATCCATATATTTTAAAAGGTTATTTTATACTGTTTAGCATCCCCATAGAAAGAAGTTGGCTGGGCACTCCTGCTCCTTTTCCAAAGAACAGGTCAACTAATCACTTTTCTTCCCCTTCCCAAGGCCTGGCTATTTTTAAAAGTTAAAATTTCTGTTTCCAAAGGGAGGAAAAAGAACGAATTCCATTAATGAGTTACATACATGGAATGTGGCTTGTCTAGGCCATTTGTATTTGTAAATAAATAGCTTTCTGTTTATTATGTATATTTTACTTAAAAAACCCTAGTCCTCTAAGCATGTCCTAATACAGCAAATATTTCCACTTAAGTTTTATTTGAGTTCCACTGATGTTGTTTTTCTTTTAATCACTAGAAAAAAAATTGGGTTAAACTGAGTCAGTTGTAGGGTTCATTATCTTTAAGCGTCTAGACTGACTTTCAGACGTGGTACCCGTAAAGTTCTCGCGTTTGCCAAAGTGCAGTGGTTGGGGGAGCGGGGTGTTGGCTCCCTGGGAATGTTATCCAGATCAATTTGGGGGTTTCATTTTGCCCTGGATCTTTCTAATGTTTCCATTTTGCAGCTTCAAAAACGAAGCCCGCGTGAGATCTTGGTAGGGTGACCGGTGGATTGGCACAGGCCCACCGGTTGGCATCTGTGCCTTGCCCTGCCGCCGGCGCCCGCACACCGCGGTCGCGCTATCATCCGGCTGGTCAGTGCCCGCAGTCCTCCGGCGAGAACTGGGCTGGGCCCCAGCATCCTACTCCGGAGTCTGCCGGGCTCTGGAGTTTCCCACATGCGAGAAGCAGAGGCGTGGGCCCGGCGCCCGGGGCTACCCACGAACTCCACGGCCGAGTGCGGCGGGCGCGCAGGGCCCGGCGGCCCGAAACTTCCACAAAGCCGCCAGCGCTTCCCGCCCTGCCCCCGCGCCAAAGTCCCAACGGCCTGGACCCCAGAGTACTCTCAGACAATGCGACCTCCCTGTGCACTAGGCTGTTCTGCTCTGACCCCGGGCCGCCGCACATTCGGACTGTAGCTAAAGGTCTTGGGTGGAACCTCTTTCCCAGCCAGCGCATCTTCCTCCCCGCGCACCCCGCAGGAGGAGAAGCCCCACGGAACTTGCAGGCTGGGGGCTCTGGGTTGGGCCACAGGCTTTGAAGAACCAGAGGGTCATGGGTCCAACTCTGTCTTTACTGAATCCTCAGTTTCAGGTCTTGGGGCAAGCGGGGAAGTGGATTTCAGAGAGAGGCGGGTCAGCCAGACCCTGAACTCAGCCCCTCCTGTCTGGAGAGGAGGAGGTGGTGGTTGAATTTCCCCAGAGAAGGCTGAAACCCAGAACGGAAAATCCGCAAACGTAGAGCAGAGATCCACAGGCCTTTCTACCTAAAGTCTCACATGCCTTCCAGAAAGTTACCGCCAGAACCCCTGGAACCTGAGCTGACTCCAGCCTTCAGGAACTCTCCCAACCTTCCAAGGAAACTTTCCGAAGTTTCCCTTTCTCCTCTCTTCTATTGCTTTAGAGGGACTTTCTCTAGCCACTGGGCTTGTCAATTACTCTGCTAACTTCCCTTTAGTCTCCAGGGCTCCTAAGGCCCGAATATTTCTAGAATAATAATAATTGTTATTATTAGGCTGAGGAAGGAAGGAGAACAGGATCAGAGGGTAGAGGAGACTGAGGCAGAGTGGAAATGTTGAAGAAAAAGGATATTTCAACCTATGCTTCAAAAAACTTCAGTTGACAATTATCAACAGTTATCAATAGACAACTCCATTAAAAAGAAGAATTTACTACTACTCTTGAAAGCCGTTATTTTTTACATCGCTTTTAGGAAGATAGATGAACAAAACATCGCGTTTCAAGCCATTTTGATCTGTAATTGAAAGGCAGGATCGGTTTGTATTCTCCTATGGCTTTTACAGAAGTTGCAGTGATCCAAAGTCGGGTTGCTGTGTCAGAGTGGCATTTTTATTAATGAGAATACAAAAAGCTTGCATATTCTTAGCCCTGCTTGAATTTAGTTGCTAAGCAACCGGTGTATGGTAATTCATCCGCGAAATTTAAATCTTTGAGAAAGGATCGTGCGTTTTGCTGAATGGTCGCCACGAGGAAAACAACTTGTGGGACCCGCAGCAGCTGCCACAGTTGGGCCGCCCAGCCGTGCCGGGTCGAGCAGGGACCCGGCTGCCCCACGGCGACCGCCACCGCCCCACGTCCCGCGCCCAGCCCTGCCCTCTCTCTCGGAGGAAAGCAGGCTTTTGACGCCAGGCTGCGCTGGGTCCCTCCTCCCCTACTGCTTCTTTTGACCTCAGGTTTTTGCCCGAGGCAGGCCATACACCTGACCAAATCGCCTACAACCCTAGGGCTTCTGGGTCCAGACCGTGAATTTCCGCATCTCCCCCACCCCCTCCCCACGCACCCTCTTGCTCACGGCATGCACGCACACACACTCACACACACACACACACACACTCTCTAGCGCATGCATGGTGCCACCACAACAATGCCTGTTGCCCTCTTCCCAGACCCCTCTGAGATCACTTCCACAGCCTGCTCTTCCTTGAGGAAGACCGGACTCATCAAGAACGCAGCCCACAGCCCGCCAGAAGGCCAGGAGGCCGCGCCGGCCGGCAGTGACATCATAGGTTCCTGCTCGCCAAGCTCGCGCCCACATTTTAGGATACAGGAACAAACACGGATGTGAAATCAAGAATGAAAGAGAGAGTAATCTAATTAATAAGCCATGAGCCAGGCTAACAAAATCAAAGAATCTGATTACACAAGTACCCCTCTTGCTATCTTCGCTGCCCCCGCCCCCAGCTCCTCCAGCCTGCGCACTGTTTCCTTCCCTAGGCAGGAAAGTTCAGGATGCAAACGCAGAGCCCTCTGATTTCCTTACTGAAATCAAGATCAAGCCTACAGTGGGATTCCCGCAGCCTGGAGGTCACATGGGTGACCTTCAGGCCTTCAAACCAGCAGCCCTGAGAAAATGAGATGACCAAACGACCTACAGAACTTGGAGAGCAGGAGAGGAGGCCCCAAACTTCTTAATTGTATCACTCTTAAGAACAACAAGACCACCTGTATTGATTGCTTATACTGTCAGTAGCAGAACTAGGAGAAAGGATTTGCTTCTAGAGTCAGTCATTTTAAAAAGGATCTACTTTTTAAACCTAACACAACACCACAACTTTTTTTTTTCCTTAACATCACCTTGCTTCCGGGTCACTGACAACCTCCAACTTCCAACCCTCTTTCAACTCCATCCCCCAACATAGATGTCTGAGCACAGTCAGGTATCAGGTTTTATCATGGAAACATAGCATACATTCTAATCGGTGAGGCCTGCCATATGCACTTCGTGAAAAAAAAGATTTCTCTAATTTTTATCTTTCAGCCTTAAAAAAATTAAGCAGGTCCACCTCCTAAATAATTAATTTCAAGTCTGCAATCCGTGCCAATACTTGTTGCATCCATTTTAGAGTTGATTAATTACCCTGGAACTTGGGCAAACTGAACTCCATGTGGAGAGACTGTTTCTTCCTTCAATTTAGTTCTGAAAGCTACAAGTTATTGATGTATCTTACTCTATTTACATACAAATTGGTGCAAATATGCCCATCTTTTAAAGTGCATTTTGTATAAATATATAAAAGTGTCATTTTTGCTTTAGCTTGACGAGGTTGATCATTTATTACAAAAATAAACGAATAAATACAACAATATATTGTTGCTTCCAACAGGATAAATACTTTACAAATATATAATTTAAAAAACAAATTTAATTGTTAAAATTATTTAAAATATTACACTTATCGATAAAACTATCAATAGTATATACTGCATTTAATATTAGAACCAATTATTCTCTGAATGTTGAAAACCATTCATACAAAACAGATTATGAGCATGGTAATGAGCAAACACTGGAGGCTACAAGGAAGCAGAGGGAATCTCTAAGATCAATAATGAACAGTTCTATTTTGGAACAAAGAAGGAGTCCTCCGATAAGTACAAAAAAAAAAAAAAGGCAGAGCAACAACAGCAAGTGACTATTTTAAATACACCTTGAATGATTTATGGCACAGACCTGCCAAGGGAAGATGGTTGGGTGAATAAGGCTTGGACAACTGATTAAGAACCATGGGAGACTGTAAACTGCAAATGGGCCTAGTTTGGGATTAGCCAGGCTGATGGAACAGAACTTTGTCACTTTCCTTTGGGTTGGAAAGGGAGGAGGGGATGAATTGAAATGGAGGAAACAAATGGGCACTTTACGAAGCACAAGACACTTGCGCTGCAAAGGAACACAATGACCAAATTCATTAAAAAGATCTGGTGATATATAACAATATTTTCATTATTTACATGTGTAACAATATAAGCCTTAGCACAAAACCTCTCAGTTATATCTGCCCTCTTTTGTTTTTCAACCATGAATTTCATTTCATAAATACATTCAAAGGGTTGATAAAAAAAATGGAGTGCAAGCATTAGCTCACTTTATAAAATGCAAAATAATGAAACAAAATGGGCTTGCTCTCCCAGCATCTCTAATTAAAAGTTACTCTACTACCCCCAAATCAGGGTTTCTTCCAAAGTAATCAGCAAAGTTTGCTTTTTAATAGAAAACAGTGTGAAATCTAATGTTAGCTCTTTTATTGTCAGCTAAATCAAGTAAGTAGATACCTCCTAACATTTTAAATAGATCCCATTCCTTGTCTAATCAACCACCACCATTCCTGTAGGAAAATAGGAGTCCACTCATGTGCCAGTAGTATCTATCACTTAAAAACAACCTGCCCAATCCTCAGTTTTCCAACGACTTCTTCCCTTGCCCTTTAGACCCTCAAAAACAATGAACTTCACCCCCATCCCCACTTCTGGTTGTAAATTCACAGGGCAGAGCCTTTACAATAGCAAGTTAAATACAAAACAAGGAGCAAAGAAAAGTAAATTGTGGTTTCTTGTCTTCAGTTTTTTCTTCTCTCTGTTTAACAAATATGGCCTTTTTCAGATTTCACAAATCAAAATGATTGTGATTTTTAGTACGATTTGGTGTTTAAAATAATACAACCCAATACACGGCCATCTGGCTGGGCTTGATTTATGAAAGTGACACAGGGCCTGTCGGGGAGAAATAACTGTTCCTTGTTGCTCTCACAGTTTTCTGGGTTTTTAAAACCCCTGTATCAATACCACAGGGAAAGAGTGTGAAGAGGAGAGAAGAAGGAAAAAAAAGTGAGTGACAGCTAAGTGATACAGGGGGAAATTTGTCTATAAAGTCATTGCTTTATCACCCCCAAAGACTTTTTTTTTTAAGTACAATATGTAGGGACTCCACTAAGCAGAGCCTTTATCATCTTTAGTATTCACAACCTGAGGCATTATACTTTCATTTTCCCACATTGTAAATATTGAAACATTAACTTGATAAATGTGACCACTATGCAGGGTTTATCTAAAAAGTGATCTAAAAAGCTAAAACTCCCAGCACCCAAAAACACAGAAATGTAGAACCTTACGTCTGAGCTGTTAATTGCGCAGATGGATGCAGTGTGGACCATAATCAGGATTTTAGGACTATATTCTTTCATTACAGAAAAAAACAAAAAACTTAATAATTTAATTACATATAGTTATTAATGGACATAATTGATATCAAAATATTTTATAGACTTATAAGCTATTCTTAACAACTATTAGTCTTCAGAAAAAGAGAAAAGACACACAGGAATATGTTGGGGGAATGAGAAAAGAGAGGCTGAACTTGGGGGAGGGGCTGTACTAATCATTAATAACCAGTTGGCACATTTTAACTGGTGATGTAGTTCAACCTTCCAATAAAGAACACAGGTATTTTCAAGAAAAGGGCTAGTATCTAGACAATCTCACCTAAAAACACTAACGACACCCACTAAAATTAAGGGAGAAAAATATTGTGAAATTTATTGATTAACAAGAAGTAATTACTATGTTAAAATACTAGCTGTTTCAGAAATGTCTATCTTTTACTCTAGATTTCCAAATAGACCTTAAGTGGAGCAGGCTCTACTTCCTCAATGCTATGATTTAAGGATTTTCATTAGTAAAAAAATATTTCCTAAAGAACTCTTTTCTTCCCACACAGTGTGTATGCATCAGACACAGACTATTTCATTCTAACAAATTTATTTTCTCGATCAGCTCTTACGGAATCACTACTCAAATTAAATTACAATCAAATGATCACATCAAAAGATACCCTTATTACCTAACAACTGTCCATATTTTCATTTCATTTTGATTTGTGCTCGTCTGAAAAAAACACGTAATACAAGATCTGGGGAAAAATAAATTACCGTTTTGCAGCAGTTCATAAGTATTCTGAATAAAATATTAAAAGAAGTCATTTAATGAAAATATAAAGCAAATATTTTTAGATCAACAACGGATCTAACAATTCTATATTGCCGTCTTTTGAAAAGTCTGTTTATTAAAACCTACCAAAAACACTGCTTGGAAATGGCAGTATTATATAATCACATCCACAGCACCCATTCAATCAAAGTTGGCAACGGATTGAGGAGAGAAGTCCAGATAAGTGCAGCGGCTGGTGCTCAGTCTTTCTAAATTCCTTTATCTGAGTCAGTCCAGAAATAAAAAATAAAAAATATTAATAAAAAAAATATTAGCGGTGGAATCTTTAGGCATGGTCCATCCCGAGTGGCAGTCGTCAAAGCCTGGATTGGTGGCCGGGCCTCGCTCGGCGGCCTCGCTGCCTGGGCCCTAGCTCCGCGCCCAGTCCGCCTGCTGGCGACCGACTTGGCAGGGGCCCGTTGCCACTCCTCGGTGGACGTCCCCCTCTCCTTCACCCATCCCTCTGCTCTTTCGCGTTGTTTTTATTTCCAAGGTTACTTTGAGGATACTTTTGGCTTTGCTATTCAGTCTGTTAATTTCAGAATCTGTGAATATTTTATTTTCCTGGAGACTTTACCCCCTCCTCTTTTCATAGTTGTTTGTTCCCAAATGACTTTAATATGGCCAAGAGAAACGGGTCCTGGAGCAAAGAGTCATCCCTTGATGAAACCCGGTGCCTCTGTTTTCTTTCAGGTCGCTCCCAGGAAAGAAAGTTTCCGAGGACCTCCTCAGGCTGCGCTTCTGGAGGGAGGGAGAAAGTTAAGAGAGAAGTGGGGGAGGATCTCTCTTTTTTTTCTTTTTTAAGGGGAGAGAACGAGGAGGCAGGTGCTGTCCACCACTGCCATGTAGGTCATCTCAGGGTGGGAAAAACCTCCCGAGTGCAGTTTTGGTGTGTTAGGCATCTTCGTCCTTCTTTAAAAACAAAAACAAAAAATGAAACACCACCGTGGTATACAGGAGATCTCATGATCGCCCCCTTTTCCTCTTCCGGTTCTGTTTGTTGTGTATGTATATAAAACAGTCTGGGTATTTATTATACTTTTTAATTGTTCTGGTCCCTCCTTCCTTGGACTTCAAAAAATGTCTCCTTAGCCCGTTTCTCCCTCGTTTTTCCTCCAAGGGCGCGCATGCCTGTCTTTGGGTGGAGAGGAGGGCGGAGGCTGAACCTGGGCTCGGGCCGGGTGCGGCCCCGGTGCGGGGTCGCGCGGCGGCGGTGGCGGCGGCGGCGGGGGCGGCAACAGTGCTGACAGAGGAGGCGGCGGCGGCGGCCCTCTTCGCGCGGCGCCCTTGCCTTCACTGCACGCTGGTCTGCAGCCCGTGGTGCGGTGGCGGTGTATCGGCGCTCACGGTGCCCACCTGCGAGTAGACGTCGTCTGGCGTTTGCTGTTGGATCCCTGGCGGCGTCATGCGCTTCTCCTTTTGGCGCCGATTGCAGAACCAGACCCGCACCACCTCCTTCTCCAGCTGCAGGCTGTCGGCCAGGTTGGTGATCTCCTGAGCCGAGGGTTTGGGGCACTTGAGAAAGTGGCTCTCTAGCGCGCCCTTGACGCTCACCTCGATAGAGGTCCGCTTCTTGCGCTTGCGGCCCTGCGCCGCGATCTTGTCGATGCTGGTGGGACTGCCGGTGCTCGAGTCCGCCTCCTCCAGCCACTTGTTCAGCAGCGGCTTGAGCTTGCACATGTTCTTGAAGCTCAGCTGCAGGGCCTCGAAGCGGCAGATGGTGGTCTGGGAGAACACGTTGCCGTACAACGTGCCCAGTGCTAGCCCCACGTCGGCCTGTGTGAAGCCCAGCTTGATGCGCCGCTGCTTGAACTGCTTGGCGAATTGCTCCAGGTCGTCGGATGTCGGCGTGTCCTCGTCCGAGTGCGGGTCGTGGCTGTTGAGTCCAGGCCCCGCGCCGCCGCCGCCGTGGTGCGGGGGTCCCTGCGCGTGGTGCGGATGCGGCGGGTGCGGGTGCGCGTGGTGATGGTGGTGGTGGTGGTGGTCGGCCAGCTCGGGTGTGTCCCCGCGCACCAGCCCTGGGTGCACCAGGCTCTGAGCACCGCCGCCTGCGCCACCGCCGCCGCCGCCGCCGGGCCCCGGGGGCGCGCTCAGCATGCCATTCACCGTAAAGCCACCGGGCTGGGAGTAGAGTAGACTCTGCGGCGGCGGCTGCTGGCCTCCGGCCATGGACGGGAGATGCGCAGCGGCTGCGGCGGCTGCAGCAGCGGCGGCTGCAGCGGCGGCAGCCCCCCAGCCCCCAGGGTGGCCCTGGTGCGGGGGTGGCGGCGGAGGTCCGAGGTGCGGCGGCCCGCGGTGGTGCAGCGCAGTGCCTGCGTGCAGGTCGTCGCGCCCTGCGCCGCCCTTCACGTCGGGGCCCTGTGGCGGCGGCGGCGGAGGCTGCGGCGGCTGCTGAGGGCTGCCGGCCATACCCACCGTGCTACCAGACCACGGCGAGCTCGCTTCCACGGCGGCGGCAGCGGCGGCAGCGGCAGCGGCAGCGGCGTGGGGCAGGGCCGTGACCCACTGGTGCGCGTGGCTCAGCATATGGCCGCCGTTGCTGGCGGCCATGGCCCCCTGCATGAAGTCGCTCTGGACCATCTTGACAGAGGACGGGTCCCCCCGGTAGGCGCCCGAGGTCACCGCGGCGCTACCCGGCTGCATGCCGCCGCCGCCGCCCCCTGCACCCCCGCCGCCGCCGCCGCCGCCGCCACCCCCGCCGCCGCCAGCCCCTGCCGCGTCCGAATGCACAATGGAGCCGGCCGCGAGCAGGCTGTTCCCCGGCAGGTAGGGGTTAGAAGCCGCCGTGGCCATGCCGCTCCGCTCCCGCCACCCCACCGCCGCCACCACCGCCGCCGCCGCAGCAGCAGCCGCGGCCGCCGCCGCCGCTGCTGCCGCCGCGCCCCCCCCCCCCCCCCCCCCCCCCCCCCCCCCCCCCCCCCCCCCCCCCCCCCCCGCCGCGTGCGGCGGTCAGTGGTGGTTAAAAAGAAATCATAGATTCATAGCTTTTTAGAGCTGGAAGACATTCTAAGTACACATTTCTGAGCCTCCCGACCCCAGAGAGAACAGCTATTACTAACAGCATGTTAGAAGTGAACTTGCCAGACGCG
>CAUYON010156607.1:0-10085 GCA_963573935.1 Arctocebus calabarensis
TTTTTTTTTTTTTTTTTTGAGACAGAGCCTCTAGCTGTCACCCTGGATAGAGTGCTGTGGCATCATAGCTCACAGCAACCTCCAATTCCTGGGCTCAAGCGAGTCTCCTGCCTCCGCCTCCCAAGTAACTGGGACTACAGGCGCCCTCCCCCCCCCACAACACCCGGCCATTTTCTTTTTGGTTGCAGTCATCACTGTTGTTTGGCGGGCCCGGGCTGGATTCGAACCCGCCAGCTCAGGTGTACGTGGCTGGCACCTTAGCCCGTTGAGCCACAGGCGTCGAGCCTAGTTTTTCTATTTTTAGTAGAGACAGGTATCTCGCTTTTTGTTCAGGCTGGTCTCAAACAGATGAGATCAAGCTAGCCACCTGCCTCAGCCTTCCAAAGTGCTAGGATTACAGACGTGAGCCACCATGCCCAGCCCATTTGCCATGTTTATACCAATTTTCCTTTTAAAACTTAATTTAAAATGCAAATTGACTTAAATTACTCAGCATGTAAAAGTAAAAGTGGCTATGGAAAATCACAATGACTAAATTTAGGAAGCATAGAGATAAGCACAGGGAGGGTGCTCTGGCTGGGGAACCACTGTCCCTTCTAGAAACAAAGGATAGTCCCTCACTCTTGAGTTGGGGTAGAGAGAATCATCCCAGGAAGGCAGGAGCCAGAACAGCAACAGGTGACAAGAAAAATTCAATCCACTCACTTTTATATAACACTTCAATAAATCACATCTAAGAAAAAGGCCTAGCCCTTTCCAGAGTAAACACTGTTCAAACTTAAGGGAAGGCAATTATGTTACACCAACCAGCTTCCAGAGACTTCCCATGGACATTCCAAGTTCTTGCCTCTGTAGTTTACAAGAGAAGGGGAAAAGGGAAGGACATAAAAGAACACAACCAAAAAAGGCACAACACCAAGACAAATGTTTCAGGGATTTTTATAATCCCAGGGAGACCGCCAGCTACTTGAATAAAAGTTCCCAAGCACTGATATACAGATACTTTTGCCAGTTAAACGTATGCAAAGATTTTGTTTTCTGGAGGAGGTAGAATCTCTTCCTTCCAGCCAGTTGATTAATGTTTCTCAATAAGATCACTCTTTATTTATTTATTTTGTAGAGACAGAGTCTCATTTTATCGCCCTCGGTAGAGTGCCGTGGTGTCACACAGCTCGAAGCAACCTCCAACTCCTGGGTTTAGGCGATTCTCTTGCCTCAGCCTCCCGAGTAGCTGGGTCTACGGCCACCTACCATAACGCCCCGCTATTTTTTGGTTGCAGTTTGGCCAGGGTTAGGTTTGAACCCGCCACTCTCGATATATGGGGCCGGCACCCTACCCACTGAGCCACAGGCTCCCCCTTATTTATTTATTTATTTTGAGACAGAGCCTCAAGCTATCATCCTAGGTAGAGTTCTGAGGCATCACAGCTCACAGCAACCTCCAACTCCTGGGCTTAAGGCCCAGCAGTTGCAACCCACAGGAACTGTATTAAAGGGCCGCAGCATTAGGAAGGTTGAGAACCACTGGCTTAAGCAATTCTCTTGCCTCTGCCTTCCAGGTAGCTAGCTGGGACTACAGGTGCCCACCACAACACCTAGCTATTTTTTTGTTGTAGTTGTCGTTGTTTGGCAGGCCTGGGCCAGATGTGAACCCACCAGCTCTGGTGTATGTGGCTGGCACCTTAGCCGCTTGAGCTGAAGGCGCTGAGCCTTTTGTATTTTATTTTATTTCATGTTTTTGAAACAGAGTCTCAAGCTATTGCCCTGAGTAGAGTACTGTAGCATCACAGCTCACAGCAACCTCAAACTCTTGGGCTTAAGTGATTCTCTTGCCTTAGCCTCCCAAGTAGGTGGGACTACAGGCACCCACCACAACGCCTGGCTTTTTTTTTTTTTTTTTGAGACAGAGCCTCAAGCTGTCATCCTGGATAGAGTGCTGTAACATCACAGCTCATAGTAACTTCCAATTCCTAGGCTCAAGCGAGTCTTTTGCCTCTGCTTCCCAAGTAGCTGGGACTACAGGTGTCCATCACAATGCCCGGCCATTTTTTGGTTGTAGCCGTCATTATTGTTTGGCAGGCCCGGGCTGGATTTGAACCCGCCAACTCAGGTGTACGTGGCTGGCGCCTTAGCTCATTTGAGCCACAGGCACCGAGCCCGCCCAGCTATTTTTTAGTTGTAGTTGTCATTGTTGTTTGGCAGGCTGGATTCAAACCGGCCAGCTCTGGTGTATGTGGCTGGTGCCCTAGCCACCTGAGCTACAGGCGCCGAGCCAAAATCAGTCTTTAAAAAGAGGCTGGAATTTAAAATGATTACGTTTCTCTTTGATTCATTGAAAATCACACTTCTTCATACCTGGGACACTTACTAAAATGTAACTCATAAACCTTGAAGAAAAGTGATACTCGTGCCACTTCCAGACACTTTATAACAAATTCTGGCGCCTATACTGCCAACATTGTAAAACTAAGTTTCCTTCTAACTACACTTTGATGTTTCAAAGTTTAAACCCATCCTAAAAGAGATTAATCTTCCCCTCTCAAACAACTCAAGATATAAAGACTTCTTTCAAAGTTACATGGATGACAGTATTTGTTTCTGCTCAAGTAGAAACTTCCGTCTACCTTTAATAGGTCAGTGTTTCAGTTACTGCTGCCATTGAATTACCAACTTGCTATCACTTGCCTCTTATTTCCATGAAAAAAGAAAAGAAGAGGAAAAATTTTAAACAAGGTAATATGAAGGTTTTTGTAATTCTGTAAACTAAATACATAAAGGCAACAGAAGGAAACTGAGGAAGGGAACTAAACGTGAATGAAGAGAACATGGCACCATTAAGTAAAGCAAATAAAGATAAAGCTGGGAAAACTGCCCTAGAATATACTAAATGCCAGGAAAGAGATAAACATGATGATATGTTAGCTATTCAGAAAACCTGAATGAGCAAGCGATACTAGAACAAATGGCTGTTCAGTAATTATTTTTGCCCTTCTCCCTTCAAAAAATAAAGGCAGCAGCAAAGGAATCATTTTTTAAAGAACAACCCTAAGATCTAGCCAAAGACTTGTACAATTCCAAGCACACTATAAATCAGTATAGCAAAAGCCTTAAGTGTTTGTCTCAACAGTCTCAAATTCCTTCGGCCTTCCCAAATCAATTCTTTTTTGGCTCTGTTTTCTTTGCTGTCATCTGCTAGATAGCACCACCAGGTAACTTGTACTATGTACTCAGTTAACTTAGAAAAGGGGTGGTGTCTGGCCAAAGTCTGCCATGATTGGAGTATACGGTGAAATGATGGCACTCCCCACTCCAGAGACTTGGATTAGAATCTTGGCATCTAAGTTTGTTTTTTTTTTTTTGGCTGGGGCTGTGTTTGAACCCGCCACCTCCAGCACATGGGGCCAGTGCCCTATTCCCTTGAGCCACAGGTACTACCGGAATCTACAGACTTAAGAGGACATTTTGAGAGTTCACACCTACATTTCAACTGACCTCCTTGACTGCATCTCAGGAATTTAATAGCACCAACAGTTCCTGGATATTAATGCACCACTCTCATTTTCTGGGTTGTTTCCTCCAACACTTTCACCAAACTTTATGCAAAAGGCAGCCCACTTGAGGCCAAGCAAATTGGCTGCCATTAAATGAAAGCTTTTAGTACCAGTTCCAACCAGAGGGTGAGTCAGCTCCCTGTCTCCAAAGTAGCCTTCCTGTTGGTCTCAGAAGCCGGAACCAGGGAGGGTGTTTCAAAAGGCTGAGGGCAATCCCTGAGCCACACCCTGGACTGCCTAGGATTAAGTGAAGTGGCAGGCACCATTCCATGGCACAAACAGGATCTCAGAGCGGCCCTGCACTCCCAGGCCATCCTCCCATACCTCACCTCTTCTTCCGTCATTAGAAAAGTCATTCTAAAGCACATCTTGGGGAGAAAAAAAGGGGAGAACAGAGGGCTAATAAATGAGCAGCTTCCTCTACCTCTTTCCCACGAAGGAACACAGAGTGTATTTGCCCCCCGCAACCTATCATATATTTGCAAAATTTTGTTTTTATTTTTATTTATTTTGTAGAGACAGAGCCTCAAGCTGTCACCCTGGATAGAGTGCTGTTGCATCACAGCTCACAGCAACCTCCAATTCCTGGGCTCAAGCGAGTCTCTTGCCTTCCCCTCCCAAGTAGCTGGGACTACAGGCGCCCACCACAACGCCTGGCCATTTTTTGTTTGCAGCCGTCATTGTTGTTTGGTGGGCCTGGGCTGGATTCAAACCCGCCAGCTCAGGTGTACGTGGCTGGCGCCTTAGCGCATTGAGCCATAGGCGCCGAGCCAAAGTTTTGTTTTTAGACGACAATTGAGTTTGGTTACTTTTTTATTTTTATAAGTATGTTATTCAATTTTGAAAACTGCTAAACTAGGACCTGTTAGTCTTAGCCACATCTTAAGAGGCAAGCAATTAGAGTAATGGAATAAAATAACAGATGTCTATTTTGGGGCCTTCATCAGCAGCCTTTAAAAAAAGGCCAAAAAGGGCAGTACCTGTGGCTCAGTGAGTAGAGCGCCAGCCCCATATACCGAGGGTGGCAGGTTCAAGCCCAGCCCTGGCCAAACTGCAACAAAAAATAGCTGGGCGTTGTGGCGGGCGTCTGCAGTCCCAGCTACTCGGGAGGCTGAGGCAAGAGAATCGCCTAGGCCCTGGAGCTAGGGGTTGCTGTGAGCTGTGATACCACAGCACTATACTGAGGGTGACAAGGTGAGACTCTGTCTCAAAAAAAAAAGAAAGCTAGAAAAAAATCTCAAAAAAACTACTTGAAGAAAAACAAAACATGTTGGAACTTTTCAAATAATTAACTCACATCCAATATTCTCAAGACAAAGGTCAGAGTCTAAACACTGAGGCCCCTGTAAAATAGTGATATTTCAATGACTGTGAAACCTTAGCAAGTGAAGTTCTTTCTTCTGGCTATGATGAGAAGTTTGGGCATAACTGTCAAGTGGTCACATCCTTCCAGAAGGACAGTAGAAGGTAGTAAGGCTACCTACTCATTCCCCTTTTAGAAACTGGGAGGGAACTGTGGCCCAGACCTATAATGGCTTAAGAATTTGCTCAAACACCAGACTAGGACTCCTCTATCCCCTAGGAGAACACTATGACCCTCCCACCTCAAACTGCTGTACAACCTACTTATTGGATAATGTCTTGGTTACAGGGGACCCCAGAAGTCAGAGGAAAGGGCTTCCAGGTAAAAATGAGATACATACCCCCTCTAACTTGGGACAACTCTTGCTTAACTCCTAGAATAATTAAACTCTATCCACTTTCAGGGCCAATAGGTGTTAATGGATGCAGATTTTTAGGGTATGTATGTACAGGACACTCATAGGACTGTCACTCTCCCAGTGCCCAGTGGCTCAGCCTTAGAGAGGGAAGAAGAACAATCTGTCACTAAAGTGACATTACAATGTAGAAAAATCCCAGCCAGCCTGTAGAGGTGAAGGGGAGATGTCTCCTGGAAGGAAAAGAATAGCACAAATTGGTGTATTCCTTTCCATTACTCCTTACCCCATTTCACAAAGAATCCCTACCTCACAATGGAAAAGGGCATGGGGCAAAGCAATACTTATTCCCTCCAAAACAGCTAAGAGTAAATATTTGCTGGAGTAGCAGGACACACTAGAATCTGTCCCTTACTGAGAATCTAAAGCAGCTGGTTATTAGAGGACACTGGGAGCCACTCTTTTTTTCCAACCCTACCTTGCCCTGGAAAAGCTGGGAGCTAAGAGGCAGGAGAATTATCACAGCAAGGTCTTGGGGTTCCAATGAGTCCTGGTTCCACCCAGTGCCTGAATGGTGCCCAACCTCACCCTGTGGGCAAGGAAGACTACAACTGTGAGCAGAAGCACACACCCTAATTCCTAGCAGGGAGTGGAACTGAGTTAGCAAAAAGAATCACTTGGGGAGGGTCAGAAGACAGGAAGGGAGAGAAAAGGAACCCCAAACCCCATTACCTGAGAAAAAAGGGTGAGGAGCTCATTTTCTCAAGCACCCAGAGCTGAAGAAGACAGAGCCTAGACATTCTCAAAAACTAAGCAGTGGTCCCCTGTTCCTCTCCCAACTTTCCAAGTCTCCTGGCAACTCTTAACCTTTTCCAACCTGGCACCGCCTCAGGCAACACATTATTGTTGAGACTCCAGACTTGATCTCCCCTTCCTCTCAAAGGGCACTTTTTATGTCAGCTATCTCAACATGCCCACCCAAGTTAAACGGGGCAACAGATAAGCATACCACTCCCACCAAGCCGCTGCCACCTCCCACTCCCCACCCCCAGTTACTACTGAGGAGGAAATTTAAATAAACGCTGGTAATATACTCAAGATTATGCCAGGCCTCATCTCAGCTGCCCTTCCTTCCACACTTTCCCCTCTGGATAGGGCTAAGGCTTCTTCTAGTCATACTCTTTCCTCAGGTCACCACTCAAGCCCCTTTAGTCCCAAGCCCCATTTTCCTAAAAAATCTCCACCAAACCCACTCTCCCAAATCCTTACAGCCCTCTCCCAAAATCCCAACTCCATATACATCTGACTTTATAGAATCACTCTTTGACCCCTCTCATCTTACAGATGACAGAACTGCAATGAGAGATCAAGGGTCTTGCCCAAGGCCACAGAGCTAATTAGTAACTAATCTAGCAAGAAAATCCAGATCACATTTAATATGCCTCTAACTTCAAGTACCTCCCACCCTCTTCACACACACTTCTGAACACCCCCCTTTTCTGACACCCACTTAACACACTCCTTTAGCTCTTACTGCACACACTCAAATCCTCTCTTATATCAACCCAGAACACACCCCCACCCCTCTGCCAACCACATCAGATTATTCTCCACCCACCCATGCACACCCCAGCACCTTCCCTGGGCCTACCCCTCTATTTCTCATCCCCCTTTCACCATTATGGCGCCCTCCTAAATTGCTTTCACATTCCCGCATGCTACCTATAGAAACTGCTTGATGATCCCATCATTTCCCCGTCTCTCCAAAAAAGACACAATTTTTCCAGAACACTTTTCCCCTCAAAAATCCTTATTCTCCCTTCATGACACATATACCAGTCCCAGGTCTACAGTACTAGGACTACATCTCCAGAAGCACCCCCACCCTCCAATTCCTTTCTCAGTCTATGCATCACACATTCCCTTTCTAATGAGTTTCATTTTCCTAAACTAACTCCCTCCTATCATCCACCATTTCAGCCCACACTCCCTCTCACTATCCTCACCTTTTTCAGACTTTTTTTTCCTCAGGCTCCTCTAACCCTTTGCTGAGCTTTTCACCTCCCATCAATTCTTCAGAGACCCAATCCTCAAAACACCCCCAGTACTCTCCGTATCCCCCTTTGACGTCACTGTTCCCATCAAGTCCTTATTCCTCTTATCTCCCCTTTTCCCTTTGAAAGAGGGGACCCCAAATAAATCTCACCCTGTTCAAAAACATCTTATTCACAGGCTCCTTAACTTCTCCCACTCTCTTCAGACCTCTAGTCCTGCCAGACCTCCTTTGCACCCCTGCCCATCCTCACACCCCAAGCCCCAAGTCTTTTCATACTCAATTCTGTCCTTTCATCTTCTTGGCCTCCCTAGTTTTCCCACTTCCCTTCAGATTCTACAGTCTCTTTCTTTGTACCCCTATTCCATCTTTAGACTTCTGATTCTTCATTCCCTATAGAACTCACCCAACATAAGGCCCCCAATTCTAATAATCTTCAGAACTTTCAGCTCACTAAATAACCCCGTTCATATGAGCTCCTCTTCTGACCTCTCAGACCCCTCATTTTGCCCTCACCTATCAATCACCTTTCACACGTTCCCCGTTCCTCCCAACCCAGCCTCTGACCCTTCCATGCTGCTTCAGATCCCAATTCCATTTTAACCTTCCCAATCACCCATCCTCAGCTTCCCCTAATTGCCCGCCCAGACCCTCCGAATCCTGCATCGGGCTTCCTGATTCCTTTTTCAGACGCCAGGTATTTTTTCAGACTCACTATTCCTTTCTCGAACTCTGCGTTTCCTCTTCAGAACTCCAAATCCCTTCCCAAACCCGCCAATCCCTTCTCGGGACCCCCAATTTCCACCAAAGACCTTCCAATTCCCTCTCAGGACCTCCAACCTCCTCCCAGCCTCCCACCTCCCTTCGAAAGCGCCCCTCCAGCCCGTTCGGCCCGCGGGCCGCGCACCTTGCGCTGCTGCTTCTCCCAGGCCGGGTCCAACAGCAGGTCCCGGTCCCAGTCGTCCTCCTGGGCCATGTAGTCGCCCATGCTACCCCCGCCGCCAGCGCCATTGCCCGCGCTGCTGGGGCCGTACTGGTACGACTGGTTCGCCGCGTGGTAGTCCACCATTCCGCCACCTCTCACTAGCCCACCAGCCGGTCCACTCCCGCCTCAGCTCCCGCCCCTCTTCCCGAGCCGCCGCCGCCGCCGCTTCTTCAGCGCTTCAGCCCGCTCTCAGCCCGCGCCTGCGCACTGCTCGTCACGCCTGCGCACAGAGCCGCCGCCGCCGCCGCCCTCCCGTGCGCGCGCCGCGTGCCGGCCAAGTCAGAGAGGCATCAAGGACTTAGCGCCTGCGCAAAGCCCACTTCCCCTCGCCTTCCCTCGGCTAGGATACGAGCCGCGCCCCCCTCTCTGGCGTGAACGCGCCCGTCAAACGCGCGTGGGCGGGGCCTACATGAATTATTCATAAAGCTGGTCATGCCATCCGGCTTTAACCTGATCAGGCGTGGAATATAAATGTAAGGTGTTCTTACTCAGCAACACAAACTGAACACATATTTATTGGACGCCTGCTTGCGTCAGACCATGTTTTACGCATTGGCACTAAAGAAGACAAAAATGCTTGCCCTCATGAAACTATCTTCAGATAAAGGAAGACAATAAACCTTTTTTTTTTTTCAGACAGAATTTCCCTTGCCTTCCCTGGCTAGAGTGCAGTGCCAGCTTTATACCTCACAGCAATCTCAAACTCCTGGGCTCTAGGGATCCTTCTGCCTCAACCTCCCAGTCGCTAAGACTACAGGTGCACCCAACTGCGCCCAGCTAATTATTTTTTCTATTTTCAGTAGAGACTAGGTCTTGCTCTTGCTTGGGCTGGTCTAGAACTCCTAACCCTCAAAGGGATCACTCCTGCCTCAGGCTCCCAAAGTCCTAGGATTACAGGCGTGAGCCACTGTGCCCAGCCAAAATTTTTAGGAATAGGGCAGCACCTGTGGCTCAAAGGAGGGAGATGCGGGGTTCAAACTCAGCCCCGGGCAAAAACCGCAAAAAAAAAAAAAAAAACAATTTTAAGAAATAGAACTGGCTCGGCGCCTGTGGCTCAACGGGCTAAGGCGCCAGCCACGCACACCTGAGCTGGTGAGTTCGAATCCAGCCCAGGCCCACCAAACAACAATGGTGGCTACAACCAAAGAATGGCCGGGCGTTGTGGCGGGCGCCTGTAGTCCCAACTACTTGGGAGGCCAGAGGCAAGAGACTCGCTTGAGCCCAGGAATTGGAAGTTGCTGTGAGCTGTGATGCCACAGCACTCTATCCAGGGTGACAGCTTGAGGCTCTGTCTCCAAAAAAAGAAAAGAAAAAAAAAAGAAATAGATAGCACTGTATAGTGCTATAGTGCAAGGTGATAAGTATCCACCTGGTGCAGGGGCTCACTCCTGTGATCCTAGCACTGGGGGAGGCGAAGGCAGGCAGATTGCCTGAGCTCAGGATTTTGAGACCAGCCTGAGCTAGAGTGAGACCCTATTTCTAAAAAAATAGCCAGGCATTTCGGTGGGTGCCTGTAGTCTCAGCTACTGGGGAAGCTGAGGCAAGAGGATCTCTTGAGTCCAAGAGTTTGAGGTTTCTGTGAGCTATGACACCACAGCACTCTACCGAGGGTGACAATATGAAACTCTGTCTCAAAAAGAACAAAAAACCAAACAAAAAACAAAAATACCCCCACCTGGGCGGCTCCTGTGGCTCAGTGAGTAGGGCGCCGGCCCCATATACCGAAGGTGGCGGGTTCAAGCCCGGCCTCGGCCGAACTGCAAAACAAAAAAATAGCC
>CAUYON010156617.1:0-45909 GCA_963573935.1 Arctocebus calabarensis
TCTTTATATAGTGATCAAGGAAATGCCATGAAGGATATCTGTAACAGTATGATCAAAATATTTCTGAATGTATATGAATCGTGCCCTGTGATTGCACCACTGTACATAATTATGATTCAATAAAATTATTAAAAAAAAAAACATAACCACAGGAAAAAAAAATAAATAAATAGACAGTGACTACCATGATTCATGCTATTTTATTATAGAAGTGAATTACAACACATAATTTGAGAACTCAACCATGTAGTTGTGAAATTCAGAGCAATGAGTATTTATGTAGTAAATATATATGTAGAGAGAGATAAAGACATATAGAAATCTCACCCTTTTCTTTGAGCAGATTAGCCAGTTCATAATTTTCTTACTATTTCAGAGCTTGCGACCTCCTGGTGATTTTAGTGTCTTAGCTCCTCCTTGTCCATGGGAGATACATTCCAAGACGTCCAGAGGTGGCCTGAAACCATGGATGGTACTGACTCAGTTGCTGTCAACTGAAAGACATTTCTGTTCAGATCTTCCACCTACGGTGCCTTCTGCATCTTCACTGAACACTTATTGTACATTCTGCCCATAACTCGTGCAATTTGAGAGCTGGATTCCTCTTTCCTGTCTCGCAAATTCATGGACAGAAGATTTGACCTTGCTGTAGATCTTAGCAACCTCAACATATGATTTTTTTTTCTTTCGTTATTAAGCAAAGAACTTTCACCTTTTCACTTAGAAGAAGCACTTCTTTGAGCTCATTTAGTAAAGTTTCTAGAACGCAGGCTCTGTGATATCGCAGCATTTTGTTTGATAACCAAGACAGCTGCTAGGTGACTAATGGAAGGATGGAGTACACAGCACGGGTATTCTGGACAAAGGGATGATTCATGTCCTGGGTGGCGATGGAGGGGAACGGGACAAGATTTCATGGCACATGTTGTAAAACTTAAGAATTTGTTTTTTTTTTTTGACCGGGGCTAGGTTTGAACCTGCCATCTCCAGCATGTGGGGCTGGTGCCATATTCCTTTGAGCCACAGGCGCCGCCCAAGAATTTGTTTCTTTTTGTAATTTCCCATGTAATATTTTCAGGCTGAAGTTGATGGTGAGTAAATGAAACCACAGAAACTAAAAATAAACTAAATGATAGAGGACTGTTACAGACAGAAGTGGTGTCTGCAGGCAGGTGGGGAGCGTGGGGGTTAGGGCACAGGCTCTGGCCTCATGCCACCTGTATACCATTCACCGCACCCCCCTTTTAAAATGCATTTTAGCTTTTGCTTGCTCACGTAGGCAATACGGTTTATTATAATACCTACAAAGGAGAATCATTGTGAGAATACATTTGTGAGCACTGGGTTCCTGGCTTCGCTACTGACCTCCCCTCCAGCCCTCGTCCTGCGCACATCGCCCCCGGCAGCCGCTTCCCTTGAGTGAGTCTCTGCTCTGCCAGGAGCGCCCTTCATCCTTGCCACCTCCTTCCTGCTCCCTCCGCTGACTTTCTTGCTGAGATCTTTCTCAGATCATCAGGGAAGCCTTTCTGGGCTAGCGTATCTAAAACATTGACTCCTTATCCCCTTACCCTGCTTTATTGTTACTTTCAGTGCACTTTTTACTGGAATTATGTTCCATTTTTCCTCTTTTAAGTACTTTTTGCTGTCTTTTCACCACTAGAAAATAAAGGACAGAAAGTTTTGCTGTTTATTTGCTATATTATGTCTGCAGCATCTAGGTCAGTACCTGGTCTAAACAGGCAATGAGTTTAATGTCAGTGACTAGGACAATAAATAATGTTTATAAATCCTTGAGCAGACTGCTTATCACAAAATAAAAAGTCAAATTATGCTATCCATTTCCTCTATTATCAATTATACTATTAAAATTGATACCAACCTGTGATAAGTCATACGAGTAGTGTTTGATTCTCAACCATTTCGGCACCACAGGCCTGTTTGTTTTTACTGTGCTAGGCTGAAGTGAGGGTTCTGTTTTTCCTAAGTAGAAACTTAAATCAATATATTTGACAGGGTTACTATTTTCTGAAATCAAATAGGAAATTATTTCTTCGGTTGCACAGAACATGTGCATTTGACAATGTACTTTCATCCCAAGGTACACCGGGCGTGGCAGGTGTTTCTAATTGTTCTCAGCTTTCCACTCGTGATGTTGGGTCCAATTAATAAGCTCCATTTAAACTTTAGGATTTGGTTATTTCTGTTAACACTGTTCTGCTTTGGCATAATAGCAGATGTATACGTCTACAGTTCATCTGCCAGTGTTACAAACTTGGCTACTGTAATCGTTGTCACATGTTACTTGTGCCTGTCATGACCCTGATCTTCACAAATCTGTAAATTTCAAGAGAAAAGTGAGTCTGCAGGGTTCAGCAATGTCAGCTTAGAGCTCATAGATGCTTAGTATATGTTTGTTGATGAAATATTCATTTGTATATACAGTAGTAGTTAAAATTAGATTAGCCCTTAGGCTTTCTAATAAATCTCAAATAGATGCCTCGTTTTAGTCACTTGTTTGACATTTTAAAATTATTAGGCTTTCTAATAATTCTCAAATAGATGCCTTGTTTTAGTCACTTATTTGACATTTAAAAAAATATACATTATTGAATAATTTTATGAGGTTCAGACCACACAACCTTGCTTTTCTCTCATTGGAATTAACTATTAAACTACGGTGGCAATTGTTTCTAGTTAATATTTCTTATCACATTTCAGTTATTTAAAATGTCAAATGATTTATTACTGATAAAATTAGTATTCCATAAGATTGAAGAGCTTTTCCTTTTTCTGAAAAAAAGTGTTATTATAAATGGCAGATTTTCATTATTGCTCTTTTCTTCTTTGTGAGGAAGGGAGTTACATATGTTTTGGTTTGTGGTTCACTTCCAGATTGGGACATTTCTTTTTTTGTTTGTTTTTGAGACAGAGCCTCAAGCTGTCACCCTGGATAGAGTGCTGTGGCATCACAGCTCACAGCAACCTCCAATTCCTGGGCTCAAGGGCTCAAGCGAGTCTCCTGCCTCTGCCTCCCAAGTAGCTGGGACTACAGGCACCTGCCACAACACCCGGCCATTTTTTGGTTGTAGCCGTCATTGTTGATTGGTGGGCCCCGGCTGGATTCGAACCCGCCAGCTCAGGTGTACGTGGCTGGCGCCTTAGCCTGTTAAGCCACAGGCATTGAGCCAGATTAGGACATTTCTTTCAGGTTATCTTTACCCTTGGTTCAGTTCCTTCCTAAGGAACACACCATCTTACCTCCATCTATCAATGCATCCGTCTGTGAATTTCAGATTAACACAAGGACACAAACCATTAGGTTCCCTTGTCTGCTTTTGTCAAGTGAAGTACACGTTGTAGTTGAAGGCTTCACCCAGGAGAGGTTCCCTATACCCCAATCCTGCGCCCCTTAGAGGAAGGATTACCAAGTTCCCAGCCTAGGCTCCCTCCCCTCTACTTGAATCCAGTCGTGTGTACGTGTGTGTTTCCTTGGCTGGGCCTGTAGTTGTTCGTCTCCGAGTCTCTTGTTAGTACCGAGTACATGGGATGCTCCCTTTCCCAGTCTCCTGATACTTTACTTAGGAGGATGTTTTGCATTTTTAACAACCTCAGTCAGTGGAATTTCAATCACAAGGGAATCCCAACCCTAGGGTCTTCGTTGCATTCGGGACAGTTCCCCACCACTCCGCTGGCCCCAGGCTGCCTCCCCCAGACCCTGCCCACAGTGTTTGTGCCCCCACGAGTGCCTTCCCGGCCCACTGCCCTGGGACCGCACATGGCAGCCTTTCTCTGTCATGTGGGTCTCAATTTGGAAACCCCCTGCCTTGGCACTCCTTGGCCAGATCTTCGATATTAAAGGATGTCATAAAGAGCTTACTTGATGGTGCTTTTTGCTTGAGCACCCAGGTCAGAGTTCATCAATCTCACCTTCCGGCTTCCCTGAACCTGCCTTTGTCTTTCCCTCCACGGCACATGTCTGCCCCGCTGTGGCTCCTACTGCACCGCCGGGCAGCTGCTGATAAGGCTGTCTGTGTGCGTCCCCAGATGGAGGTGGTGCTCGTCATGTGTTCAGTTAGCTGTGCCCTGAATTTAATTCTACCTTTAGAAGGGTTAAAGGGAAAGGACGAAGAAACTTTCTGTAAGTTCCGTATAGTGATACCTGGGTTTGCCGGGGAAATCAGTCACATCTTTCTCTCTTCTAACTTGGAGGTCAATGGGCACCCCTAGAATGAGAGGGGACTCATCGTTTTTGGTATTTTGACACTTCTCTTTCCAGGGACTCTGTAGGTGGAATCATGCTGAGTAAGACCATGGGATTTATTTCAGCTTTTCCTTTATTCTTTTCTGATGTCTGCCACAGATATCAGCTATCTTTTCATTCTTCCCAGAAAGAAAGGATGTATAAAATTGTTCGGTGATTCTCAGCTTTCCCAGTTCTAGGCTTAACAGTCACCAGTGGCTCAGGTTGAAGACCACTTCTTCTCCTAAGAAGACAAGGTTTCATGAGAAAGTTATTCAGTAGAATGTATTTTCAGGAGTGAGGAAATGGTGCAAGGACGGCAAGTAAGAATGTGAGGTAAAACAAAGTTCTGAGGATGCAGTCTCCGGAGGACACTGGTGGTCACAGTCAGGGATGTCAGTGATCTATGTGTCACTTTAACACGAAGGTCTGCCCCAAGTATGCGTCTCTTCCTGGCCACCTTGCTTGCAGAGGCCCTCAGGTGCATGTTGTCAGAGTGACAGCCCTTGGGAGCCAGTGCGTGCGATGGTGAAGGAATCACAGCTGCACGGGGAAGCAGTGACAGGGCTGCCTGTGTCACCTCAGGTGTGTGCTTGGAGTCCTGACGGGAGCATTGGCTTCAGGTGAGGAGATGCAAAGATGCTTTCATTGTCTTTCCCCTCTCATTCTAGGGGTGCCCCTTGTCTCTACTTACAAACCACAATAGAACAAAATTGGCTGCATGTCTTCATTTTATTATGGTCTTGCACCAACAATTCTGGAACCTGATATTGATAAAATATTGCCAACCCTCTCTTTGCCATGGGCATATACATATTCTCACACACACACACACTCCCTTGGTGCACACCTGCCCTGGCCCACTTTCAGGTACTCAAGCACATACCATCATAATCCCTGCTGTGCATAAACAGTACATGGTCAGAATACATACGGGGGTCATGAAGTTCATGTGCAGTTTAAATAGTTAAGGTTACAGCAATTTAAATTGCACATGAATTTTATGGCCACCCTGTATGTGTAAAGGCAGTCATTATTTCCATACATATACATTATTTGGTAATCTTTTTAAACAATATGAACACAGCATAAAAAAACACAACAAAACAGGGAAGCAATGTTTTTCTACATCTATGAAGTATATTTCTGCTCCTGAATCCCCCCTGGGATAGAGGGTGCGGGGGACAGCAGAGGACCACTTGACCCAAGGAAGGTGAACCTAGGTTTTCACTTCATCCATTCCACACATTTTGTGGCCTGCTACTAGATGCCAGACCCTGGTCACCATCACCTTTTGTGATAAATGATTATGTGAGATTGAATTATTCTATTTGTTTACATATTCACTCACATAACCCATCTCACAAATGCAAATAAGAACTGTATGCATATCTGTCTACACAGTGGTTTATTTCTTTATTTAACTTAAGTGATTGCCATGTTTCTCAACACAGTGTGCTATATATAACTCCATCATAACAAATGAAAGAAAGACTCTTCTTGCCTTTGGAATAACTGTCATTCCTTTAAAAATATACCGAGGTTGGCAGGTTCAAACCCAGCCTGAGCCAGCTAAACAACAATGACAACTGCAACCAAAAATAGCCGAGCATTGTGGCAGGTGCCTATAGTACCAGCTACTTGGGAAGCTGAGCCAAGAGAATCACTTAAGCCCAAGAGTTGGAGGTTGCTGTGAGCTGTGACGCCACAGCACTCTACTGAGGCGACATAGTGAGACTCAGTCTCAAAAACCAAACCAAAAAATATATATATATATAAACTTTACATATATATAAATATACGTAAATATATATAAAATTATATATTTAATATATGTAAATATATTATATATATTTTAACCACAGCATCACTGCCGTTCATTTTGGCATCCTGAGTAAGACAAAAGGACCTAATTTACTATAGAAGCCTAATACATAGTTAAATTCTGCAGATTATTTGCTAGTGAGTCAGCCTATTTACCAGGATAATTCAACTTGCAAATTGGTCATGTAGAAAGATTTAGTTGGCGAAGACAGAGTGGGCACATTTGCCCTAAAAATAGACACACTATGCTTGTTCCTAAGGCAGTACAGTAGCTCCACACATAAGACACAGAGGCAGCGAGAGACTTTATTTTTCTTATCCAAATGATCAATTCCCTTCCCTGATAGAGCTTGCAACCCACTGCCAAGCTTTTGTGCCAGCTTCTTTCTCCACTGAAAAATAAACCCTGGCCCATGCTAATGAATCCAGCAGCAGCAGAGCCGATGGGTCTGGTTCTTCTTTTGCTTTTTGCATTGCTGACATTTCCTCTTTCCAGCTTGGGAGTCGCAGCTGCAGGAATAGAGCTGCGGCATATTTCTGGCTTCTGTCTCTTGAAAATGGCATCATAGAGCTTGGTAGCGAAGGAGCTCTAGTGGTTTACATATATGAGAAATGGGAGCTATTTAAAGCCTTATAAGCAATACTTAAAATGTGCTAGGCTTCAAGGTCAGAGAAAAGTGTTCTTCTATTCTGTCATACCCAGTGATGGTTGTTTCTTCCAGGGTTGTGGGTGGATCTTGAGCCTGAGAGCCAACACGTACCACTCCATTCTGGAAAGGATGGTGACTCTTAGGCCTGTGTTGGCTAGCCTCAGTCACAAACTCCTACTGTACTGGAGATGAGCTAAAATTGTTTTCCCTTTCTATTATTTTATTTTTAGAGTTTAAGTTTGCAAATGTGGTAGAAAGCTAATAGCATTCAGAAATGGGTAAGTTGCACTCAGTTCCTCCACTCGTGTTTCTGAATCACACCCTAATGTATTTGGGGGTTGGGGGTTTTGTTTGCTTGTTTGTTTGTTTGTTTGTTTATTTGTTTGAGATAGCATCTCACTCTGTTGCCCAGATTAGAGTGCCATGGTGTCATCATAGCTCACAGTAACCTTAAATACATGGGCTCAAGTGATTCTCCTGCCTCAGCCTCCCTGGGACTTGTAACAGGTATGTGTCTCTGTCCAGCTATTTTTCTATTTTTCGTAGAGATGGGGTCTGGCTTTTGCTCAGAATTCTTGAGCTCAAGTCATCTCCTGTCTCCGCCTCCCAGAGTTCTGGGATTGCAGGTGTGAGCAATGAACAGAGACAGTGACGCCTACAGGTACTCAGGACGAGATGTTGAGACGTGCCTGGCTCCTTATGTATTGGACAAGCTGTTTCTAATTCGAGAAGATTCTCCGTTATAAATACTGGTATTGTGCTTTCTGAAGAACAATGCTGTACATAAGACATGACCTTCTGTGATATATTCAGAAAGACGTTGCCTTTGTTAGGGTCTAGCATGGCTACTCAGAATAAACCAGGGCCAGAGCTCATTAATGAGGCTTCTTTAGCAAATTACCCCTACTGTGGATATGCTTGCATATTGCTGGGCTGAAATACCAAAATTTGCATGTGTTTTTCCAGCTGTGCTTGTTTGTTTAATTTAAATGATCAGCTGCAGAAGAAATTCTGATCATATTTTTAAATAAGGAGAAGATCCCACTTCCCCTGATCACGTTTGAAGGCTGACTTGTTTCCCTAACTTGCCTCCATTCTATTCTTTTCTCCATTTGAAATTTGGCAACCCATTTCATTTACAAACTGTGGGTGGATTTGGGCACAAAACACATGAGAAAATACTTTAGCCTCTCAAGAAAGGAAAGCATTGAAAGTGTCTTCTGGCAACCTGCAGTCTTTCTACAGTGTGGCAGATAGACTAGGTGGAGTAATTGGAAGCATGTCGAATATGTGAGATAGACACAAATAACAGCTGATATTCACTGAGATTTACCATCTGCCCTGGACTAGGCTAAAGTCAGGTGCATTATCACATTTTAGACTCTATGCGTAGGAAATCTTATCATTCTCATTCTCCAGTTAAGATATCTGAAGCACAAAGAGTGTGAATATTTTGCTTTAGTATTCCAATGCTGGTAATCCATAGTGTTAGCCATTTTTCCAAAGAGTCATATCCTCATTTAAATGCTTTGGGGTGGAGAGAAGTTCATATGAGTTATTTCTCAGAGAGGTAAGATTAGAAGAATTGGAAAAAAAGAAAAAAAAAGGTACTGTCTAGGCTAAATAGTAACTAATGTGTCCACTCTTTAGGCAGCTTTTTACATGGTGTTAGGGACAGACAAACCAACCACTATCTACATGGCAGACCAGAAAGTACCGTGTGGGTGCACAGGAGCGTCTGGAACCCACAAGGAACCACACCTGAGCCAGAGTGGGCCCATTCATCTAGCAGGGAGCAGGTGCAGTGAGGAGAGATGAAGAACTCAGACCCTGAGCTAATGATTTCCCCAAGAAATGACCTGGCTAGAGGATACCTCCCATGGTTTCCCTTCAAGCCTGGAGTATTATAAAGAAATATGTTGGTTTAAGCCAACATATTTGGGCAGTTTGGGGCACTGCTCCCAGTAAAGTTCATTTTCCTGCCTTTCTCCTTTCAATGCTAACTATGAACTCTAGTTGGGGTCTTCTCTTTACAGCTTTTAAAAAGAGAGTGTCCCCTTCCTTGCTTATTTATCCTACTAGAAATGGGCTATGTGAAATATTGTGAAATTCAGTTTATGCACAAGGGTAAAAATGGACGTAACCAACGTTAAACCTACTTGTGACCCCTGTCCCACCAGCAAGCTGAAGTATTCATCCAGAATTCAAAACCTCAGCCATTTGGAAAAACCTGAATCTCTTAATAGCTTCCATTTGTCTCAGCGAGAAGGGCAATTTCTCAGCTAGAGAAGTGGAAATGCTGGGAGTATCAGAGAGGGGTTTATGGATGAGTTTTCTCTGAGATGTCCCAATTGGTGGAAGGTGATTGGCTGTGGACCTTCCTGTTGAAATACTGGCTGCAGTGAAGGCATGAGTTGAGTGTGAGAAGGTAGTTGATGGTGAGAATGGGCTCTGTGGATAGAAGTGACCACATTGAAAAAGAGAGAGAGAAAAGGAGGGAAGGAGCCTTAGAAAAAAGCTGAAGGTTTTAGGTCCATTTGGAACACTGTAGATTTTCTAAGAGAAAAAAAAAAGTTGAATCATACAAAAAACTGTTTGATGGACCACATTCTGGCAAATTCTTAGGGAATGAATTTGAGAGAATTGAGCCTAGAAGAATGGAGACTGGGGGTACATTTTTTTTTCTTTTTTTTAGAGATAGAGTCTCACTTTATTGCCCTGTGTAGAGTGTTGTGGCCTCACTGCCCTCAGCCCTCAGTGCCTAAACCCACTCTAGCTCTTGGTTTTAGGCAATTCTTCTGCCTCAGCCTCCCAAGTAGCTGGGACCACAGGTGCCCACCACAACGCCCGGCTATTTTTTTGTTGCAGTTTGGCTGGGGCCAGGTTTGAACCCGCCATCTTCGGTATTTGGGGCCGGTACCCTACTCAGTGAGCCATAGGCACTGCCCAAGGGGATACATTTTTAATAACCTGGTCATGAGGAAATGAAACTATCCATCACCATGTTGGAAAGAACAGAAAGCCTTGCACTCCTTGATGAAAGAGAGCTTTGGCAGGGCTTAATACTTTTCAATAAGCCTTTCCTGCATGTGAGTTGTTACCATGAATGCAAATGGCCAACTATGACGACACTAGAAAGTTTTAGAAAACAAGGTATAAACATTATTACAAAGGCAAGACGGTAGATCCTTGGCAATGCTAATCCAGGTGAGTTAAATTGTGGGTAAAAGGTTCAGTAAGTGACACTCGGGAATGCTCAGACGTGTTTCTCTGACCCACACTCCATGCCTCAAACGCATAGTGATGTGTGGGACCAGGTGAAAATCTACACAATTCTCCATTCAGAAAATGGTGGACAATTTGGGGAAAATGATAGAGCTGCCAAAAATATTTGCATTGCAGAATTGCTTTCAACAAATGTCTGGCAAAAGACAGTGAAAATGTTGGCTTAGCTAAAAATTAAGGGAATTGGTATTTTTAGGAGGGTGCAGCCGCTCTTCCTCATGAGTGGTGCTCTCATGAGATTTAAGTAGAGTAACTGTATTGACTACATAAAGTTCATTTGTCTATTGAAGTACTGGCTTTAATTTAAAGGATGGCAATCCCCCATCTTTAAATATTGGGGTTCGGATTAGACAAATCAGAATTTACATGCCCCACACTCAAATGTGGGTTCTAATGTGAGCTGAATAGATGTAGAAAGGAACTGGAAGGTGGGAAATTGTATTGGTTCATTCAGTCCAACTGTATTTACATTCTCCATCCAGGTGTATCTCTGTGATGTACTGAATATCTCAGCCATGCTCAGGGTATCCTGTCAATACCTGTGAAGTACATTTTTAGGCAATAAGTATGACAGTACAGATTGGTTGTTTATGCACACTGAACGTTATAGTCTAGGATTACTAAGAACCATTTGATCAAAGCATAAACTATATTAATTTTTCAGTTGAAAGTCATCTGATCAGCCACAAACACAAAAGACAAAGTTTCACAAAGCTACAAATCATCCCAGTTCCATGAGATATAGTGCTTCTATTTTTTTTTAAATAAATCCAAAGATAATGTTAATTAATGGGTAAATGTGTACATTTTAACTTGGGCCCATTTTCACTGCAACTTTGGGGTCTGCAGAGTGAACCAGAGAGGGCTACATCTCTGAGCACACACTAGTCCCTGGGGCATAAAACATTTGTAGCTGGCAAGTTTTTGGACAATATTTAAGTAACATTTTCAAAACAATCCGCATCTGGGTATTATTGTGACAGTTGAACTTTGGTCAAAATTGAAGGTATCACAGAAAAACAGTCATTTGGCAAGAACAGCAAAGAGCACTTATGCCATAATTGATAGGCTGTTCTTAAATGATTATTTCTTAGTATGTGGTCTGGTAGCTGTGGGGATGAGGGGAAACGTCCCCTTCACTCCAGAGAGTTCACTGAAAGATCAACTCAAAATAAGACAGATTAAGAAGAGAAAGAGATTTATTTATTGTGTTCACAGGTAGAATCACAGTGATAACCCAGTCTTCCAGTGGATTCCAGAAGTTTGTACACCCTTATTTTAAGGAGGAAGAGTGAATGGTTGAGGGCAACCGATTGACTTGTAAATGACTCTCTTTGAAAATTAACTTGAGAGACAGGTACTATTTTTAAAATGAGTTGGTCCATCTCTGGTTGCATTCTTAGTCTTCTTTTCTACACTGTATGGAGGTAACAGGGAAGGGAAGGAAAGACAAGTGTCCTTTTTGCTGGTCTTCTGGTTTTATGCACGCAGAGGGAAAGGCCCTTCCACAGCCTGCTGTTCTTCAAAGGCCTTTAATTCCAAGTACTTTTTCTACCAAAGGTTCATATTTTAGGGTAAAATTTCCTGTGCTCTGTCATAGCCAAAACATTTTTTCCCCATCAAAATGATGTTTTATATCATTATTCCTTTTCAGATTTGTTTACTTCATGTTCTCTTTTTCTAGAATTAATTTGAGAACGATAAGTGATGGACATATATGCTAATTTCAGATGTGTCCACTGTGATTGAATTTTTAAACACATGCAAAAATTCAGCAATGGCCAATAATTGTTTCACTGGCCATATCTCAAACTGTGCTCTGTGAAGCCTCTACACATTCCTGAATTAGCACAGGCATTAGTTTCCTGCACAACTAGATGAGATACTTAAATAGCAGAGAATGCTTTGTCTGCTTTGAATAACAAAGAGATGATTTCATTTTTCTCAGTGTGCTTATAATTCATGTCTACAGCCTTTTCCCATTTCCATGGAATAACAATGTAAATGGCAGCCTCAGCCCTACAACACTTCAATTCCCTCATGTCCTGAATCCAGAATTTCTAATTTCCCTCAGTGAATAGCTTTCCAAATGTCTCTGCGGTCCTAAATTAAGTTTTAAATAAAGCTTTAGGAATATCTCCATTCAGGTATGAGGCTTCTTAATTCAAAACTGGCAGTACTCATTGTGATCATTTCATAGGAGAAAAAATAATTTTCAAAATGATTTTAAATTATTTTAATTCTTTTGTCTTTTCTATTTTTCTATGCATTTAGTTTTGGAAATCAAAATAGTTTCTCCAAAAAAATTAATCAGATGGAATGCCACTAGGTAACTTAGTCAGTACTTCACATTTCTGGAAGACAATCCCAGCCAAAACACTGAGTAGAAGGAAGAGGGGCCTCTGTTCCCCAAAAGGATAACTCTGGTTGTTCTAAAGTTTCTCTGAGTAAAATCATCAAAATCCTTTTAATGGAAAACTATTTATGTATTTGTGATTACCCAAATTAATGTTTCCCCTGGAGCATCTTTTTTTCTAAAATTTCCCACACTCTGTTTATACTGTGCCTTTTATCTGTTGAAAGGCAGTTATATCCAAATGTCCTGGCTTAGTGCATAGCTTCCTCGTGGGAGCTCATGTCATCCTGAGCTTATGAGGAATGCTGTTCGTCTTCAGCTGTGTATACCAATGTTTGGCCCAGTTTCTAATACATGGTGAGCACTCAATCAATATGGAAGGAATGAATGAATTTATGTAATATCTGGGTCCTGATCTGTAATTAACCTCCAATATGATTACTAACCTTTATAACTCTTATCTGGATTCACTTAGGTCACCCAACAATAAAATAAAGATACTTGTTCATCCGTCAAAAAGCCATCATTTAGAATATGATTTATTTAAACTACATGGCATATATTAGTGACATCAAAATTGCGAGGGCAATTTTCGAAGAATTTACATTGAGCACTTTCTTTTCTTCAAGTTTATATGAATATTTTAGAAAGGCATTCCTTTTTACAGAAAGACCCAGAAAATAGCAGGTAGTTTAGAAGGCCTTTGCTCACATAAGTGAAAATAGAAATATATTGGTATACTGAGTTTCCATCATTCTTTTTGCATCTCTTTTTAGCTAAGTATATAAAGAAGAAATCCCTTCTACATGTGATGGAGACACACATGTGATGGAGAATCACAGCCAAAATGTACATATAAGATAACTGGAATAAATGCACATATAAGATACCAGATTCTTATCCCACAGATGTATAAATCTAATTTAGCACATGCTTATGAGACAACATATGAGACACTTGATCTGTTATACAAAATTTGAGAAGAGCCATGACATGACATATATGTGTGAGATTTCCTTGATTATCATATCTGATCAAGTTTAATGCTGAACATTAAGTACATTTTTATGTCATAGATTTTTAATAATGTTTTTGCCATGAAACCATGAGCTAAAACCTAATTGTCAAAACAAATCTGTGTAAAACAGAGATAGACGTATGTCCAAAGACCTATAGGTTGGCCTTGTCATTTCGACTCTTTAGCTCTAATGAACATCATCTTTCAAGTGTTGCTCATATATGTTAGCCTTCACTGAATCTCCAAATTGGTATAAACAATGCATTACCAGTAGCTTATCTCCCAAACTTCATTCCTTGAAAGGGTGATGCCTCAGGTTATTACTGGGGATCTTGGAATGGAGCATTTACATTCAGCTATATTGTGGGGAGCTGTATTTGGTAAATTTAAAGTACATTTTCTTTACTGCAGGACTTTTTATAGGTTTTACTAAGGTATGTCATGAGTTGCCATTTTGGGAAAGGGAATTTAGACAAATTATGATTTTCCAGTTACTAATTCTTTGCTCATTTTAGACTTTCTTAAGCTATTTTTCACCATGAAGTTTCAAAAATGTGTTAAGCATAATTTATTTTTATAATAATGGAATGCTTTTACTCCAGAAGTTCTCATTTATGCAGAGAAAAAAATAGCATTCCAGGAAGGATTTTAGTAAATGTCTTCTTCATTTACTTTTTTCTGGTAGTAAAACTGGGACTTGAACTTACTTGTAGTGTTATGCTTTTCCCATTATAAAAAAAATATTAAAACATGTACTATATATATGTGTGTGTGACTGAGAACTTACATATAAACACCTTTGACTGAGAACTTACATATAAACACCGTTCAAGCCATTTTTTCCAGCAAATTTTGAACATTTCACCTGTCTCTTTTTCCCTTTACAAAACATGATGATTAAACCTTACATTGTGAGTTCTCATAGCAAAGTAAGTTGCCACTGCCTCTGGCAATGCATGCAACCTCTGAGCTTTTAGTAATTATTTATGATCACTAGAGTTTCTTACATATATATGAACATATATCCATACACACACATATATATATATGTGTATGTGTGAATAAAACAAAAAGAGGAAAGATCCTATCTAATCAGAGTTTACTCATATTACCTATTCGGGGCTAACCAGTACAGCATAGGTATACAGACAATCTCAAATAAAAAGAGACAATGACATAAAAACCACAGTGCCTGTAGATGTTTGATGACTTCTTAATGTATGTACAATTCTAAGCCTTTCATATAAATGTGTACACTCATTCAATCTTAAAAGTAATACCATGAGATAGATCTCATTTTGTAGTTGAAGAAAGTGACAGAAGATTAACTAGTCCCAGTCCAATAGCCAGGATGGTGGGACAGAATGTGAATTAGAGAATCTCACATTTGGTCTTTTGTGTGCTGCTATCATGGGAAGAAGGAAGACTTTAACCTACAGTGAAGAATATCCTTCTAAGTTCTTACTTGATGTAAGAGCTCATACGTTGAAAATGAAATGACTTGAGTTGCTCTGTTATGGATAGGTTGGAGCACGTTTTATAAATGTGATTCAGTAAAATAGTATAATGATAGATAATGATAGCCTCTTTTCCTTTTCCAAGGAGAAGAAATTTATTTAGATATTTAAAAATACTGACCCCCGCTCAAATGAATGGAATATGTACTTTCAATGTACTTTCTATGTCTAGCATAAGGGACACAGATCATGGCAGAGATCAAATGCCAGACGATCATAGAAAGTGCCTGACCGAGGACATAGGTGTCACCAGGGTGCTTATTGTCATAGTACTACCATGCATGCAGTTGCTCAGGAAAAAAAAAAAGAAAGAAAGGAAGGAAGAAAGAAAAAGAAAGAAAAGAAGTAATCTTTGAATCTTCTGTTAGTTGATCAGTTCATTAGCATATTTTAATGGCTCTACTTCCAAATATGTTCTACTAATAAATCTCTCTACATCTCTGAATTGTCTCCATGACTTCTACAATAGTCTCCTGACTGCTTCTTGTTATACAATGGTCTTTTTTTTTTGAGACAGAGCCTCAAGCTGTCACCCTGGATAGTGCCGTGGCATTTCAGCTCACAGCAACCTCCAATTCCTGGACTCAAGTGAGTCTCCTGCCTCAGCCTCCCAAGTAGCTGGGACCACAGGCACCTGCCACAACACCCAGCCATTTTTTGGTTGCAGCCGTCATTGTGTGGCGGGCCTGGGCTGGATTCGAACCCACCATTTCAGGCGTATGTGACTGGTGCCTTAGCCGCTTGAGCCACAGGCGCTGAGCCCACACAATGGTCTTTAAAATGTGTCTGAGATCATGTCGTTGCCCTACTTACGACTGTTTTCAGTACTTTAAAAATCATATCTAGACTTTACAGCGGAGTCAACAGGACCCTTCTGTCGACCTCTCCCACTTCTGTGTGTTCCCTGGTGTTCCTTACTCTAAGGACACTCTCTGCCTGTCTTTTTACTACCTCAGAGATTGACCTTGCCCTTTAGAGCGCTCTCCTCTCCCTCATTATTGTAGCCCACGCCGCCTCCCAGTCAGTTCTCAGGCCTCAGATTATGCGTGGGTAATGTGTCTCCCTTGCCCTTTTTCCTCCTCAGCCATTCAATTTAGCATATTACTTTTATTTTATTTCTAGGACTCATCACTACGTGAAATTACTTTTTCTTACTCCATCTTTCCCACTAGAACATAAGTCTTATTTCTCTCATTCATAGGTTTATCCTCATGTACCAAAAATGGTGCCTGGAACATTGAGAAATTCAATAAAGTATCTTACGATAAATGTACCAAATATGTACGAACAAATATCTGATGTATCAAAAATATACCAGAATGAATAAATATGCCAAATCGTGATTAATAAGTGAAGCTGGTATTAAACATTTGAATGGAAAAGCAAGTCTACAACATTGATTTATAAAGATTATACTTAGAGTGAATTTTGAGCATTTGACAACTCACAATACAGAGATGTAGATGGTGATGAATGCTTTATAACAAGATAAGACTTTCGGATCGAAATGCTAAGACAGGACTTCAAAAATTGTAACTTCTTTAGTGAGACAGAACTAGGAATAAATAGCCAAACTGCATCTACATTTATACACATTGTATGTATAGTTATGCATATGTAAATATCCTTATATAAATAGTTATGCATATCCTTATATAAATAGTTATGCATGTATATATCCTTATATTTTATGCCTGATTATGATTTTTTAGACAAATCATGGATGGTCTTATTGTGAGATTGTGATTTGAGTTACATTCCACAAAGCCTTTATTATTTTGTATTAACTGTTTTTCCATTTAGTGTTTTACAAAAATCTAGTTATTAAAATCAGCAGTGTACTGTGTGTGTGTATATACATATTTATAGACATACATAGAGGTATACATACAGATATATAAATATAGAGATATATAGATGTATAAAGATAAAAGATGTATAAATGTATATATAGAATATACATATTCTCAAATATGTGTAGATGTGTAAATAGAGAGAAAAAAACAGTTTTGAATTCAGATGCTTGAAAATTGGATTATTTTTTTTAAAGTGATAACTTCATTTTAAATTATTATTCCAAATATTAGATTCCCATATACTTGATTCTGAAAATTAGTAATTTTCGGATTAAATCAAGATTTCCTTATTTTGTGGTGAGATTGAATGAAAACTCATCCTAAAATATTTTTGCACTGCTCAAATTTGAAGAGAAAATGCCTAGTTCCAATTTTGAAAACAAAGCATAGGAACGATTTCGATGAAACAACAGAACTTTGGGATTGCACATCAGTCTCTTCAAATAGGAGGATAATGGAATGATACTGGGGTGACAGGCTTTGGACTCACCATCCTTCCTCATAAATAATATATACAAAAAAGTGAAATAAAATTTTCTGTTTAAAAATTTCTTTGTTTTCTAATTCTATTTCAGATTTGAGTGGCATAAAGAATATAATGATGAGGCAGTACCTGCAGCTCAAAGGAGTAGGGCGTCGGCCCCAAATGCCATATGCTTCAAACCCAGCCCCAGCCCTGCACACACACACACAAAAAAGAATATAATGATATATTTTTAGTGTCATGTATTTCTAGGAAAATTTCTTTATGAACTGATTATCAAATTAAATAAGCTATTCAAAGAAAGCTAACAAAAATCTGACAAGATCGATAAATGTGCTCCAATGAAATCAAGGATTAATTTATCTTTCTTAGGAGTTTAGCCCCAGTTTATTTCTTTATTCGGTAGCAGCAAATCCATAGATCTAGACTAAGTGCATGATAAATTTCAATCTTGGCATATTGGAACAGTAGATGTCTTAATAAGCAGTGTCTCTCATGCAGTCTGCACTGAATCAGATACTTGGCAGAAACCGTGTGAAGCTTTCCCAGCTCACTATTCATTGGCACTTTCTAAGAGAGAAAGGATTGCTAGACAATTGAAACAAATTCACAAGTTGAGGAAGTATCTGGCATCATATTAAGTCCCAGGAAAGAAAGAAAGGGATGTGGGGGGGGTGTTCTGCTTTTCTGCCTCTGTCTCTTGGCTCAAACCACCCCTCCTGGAGACAATTACACAGTTGTCATTAATTCTCCCTTCTACCAAGAGCGTTGCAAAAGGAGAGGGCTGCAGACAATAAGGATATTGCGTGTTCCTGTTTGTATTTATATCTGAGTGATAATAACACAATAGCATGAACACCTTGGTCCAACAACTTTCCCCTTATTACGTTGGTCAAACTGGTGAGTACTGGGAATATTCAGAATCGTATTGAAAACGTAGTATCTGCAGACCCTAGCATCTGAAATCACAGTCACACTTCTCTCCCTTTTTGCCTTACGCCCCTCAGTTCTCTCGTGATATTTTATGGAGAAACGTCACGTCATTTTCTTTAAGTCCTTCTCTGTGTTTTCATCAATTCTAGGCTTTGGAATAGGGGCGTGTACTTTCTTTCTGCCTTTAGACAACACAATAAAGCCATTTATTTTTTTTAAATACCAAAAGAAGTAATGGCTTTTTGTACCACTTTGTAACATATATGAGGTTCATGAACTTGCCGCCCTGCGCTCAGAATGGCAGTACTCAGGTGGGTAAGGTGTCATACCCGTGGCATGTTGCTGGTCTGCTGGAGAAGGACACTCCCTGGTTCTTGCTTCCCAGTGCCAAGAAGGAGCACGGGGGCCTAGCTGATGACTGAGTGATGGCAAACACAAAGCACACAGTCAACGCACATTTATTTCAGAGCAAAAGACACAAACGATAATGAAAACACATGTCTCAAAGAATGAATGGGCCCCTCTCCTTGTAAGTAGGGAAGAGACCCAATGTCTGGGCACGCACCGTCTTCATACCCTGCATCCTTCCTCAAAGCTTCTTGAAGAAGCCGCTGGGATTGAAAGTAGGAATCTTAGTTATAAGTAAGTCATCCCAGGAAGCCCAGGTGAGTGTCAGCCACCAGGGGCTCCCACTGTCTGCTCAGATGGGGTAAAGTCCCCAGCCGGTAACTTCCTACTCTCTGCCCTTCACCAACCCCCTTAGTCTTCCTCCTACCGAGGAAAGAAGCTGTGGCAGGGCCGCTCCCACCCTTCCTGTCAAGGAGAGAAAGTGGGGGCCAAAAGGGCACACTCCCGAGTCAGAAACAGCAGCCCCACAGGGAGGTACAGGCCATGTGTGTTGTGGCCGGAGATGCTGCTGCTGAGGCCGAGCTGCTTCCACATTGAGGCCTGTGCACCGGGCCTTGCTCGATGCAGGGCACAAGAAGGGGGCATCCAAACTGGGCTGACACTGCCCAAAAACATCAGTGTCTCACAGTTGTGTTCTGTCCACTTTGGGGGTTGTCTAGTTGAAGTACGTTCGTTATTGTTGTATGTTTTGAGGTGCCACCGTGAGAAAGAGCTTGAATCAGACCAGTGAACAAACATTAAATTTTCCCGTTAAACTTAGCAAGAGTAGAAGGGAAGTCGGGGGCTTGTAGTCCAAGTTTGGGGGGATAGTGGTGTGAAGCAAACTGCAGTGTACACATAGATGAAATGCTTTCCGGAGGGGAGAGAAAGCTCATGAGTGAAGAGAGGCCAGGGCTGCCAGTAATGAGCAGAACTGATGAAAACATTGTAGAAATTCATCAAATTGTGTGTCATGCAGTCTGTTGACTGTGAGAAGCATAGCAGACCAAGTAAATGTCAAGAGAGAAGCAGGAAATTTTTAACTAAAAATCTCAGCCAACAACTCATGACTGTTGGATCATGACAATGCACCAGCTGACACAACACTGTCTGTGAGGAAGTTTATCCAGTAATAAAATAACTATTTTTGATCATACTGCCGCTAACCTGTTTTGGACCCCAGTGACTTTTTTCTTTACCCCAACATAAAGACAATATTGAAAGGAAGACATTTTGACAACATTCAAGACTTCAGTGCTTATACGATGACAGTTCTGATGGCCATTCCAGGAAAAGAGTTCCAAAATTGCTTGGAAAGATAGACTGGGTACTGGTGTCAGTACACAGCTTCCCAAGGAGAGTACTTCAGAGATGACCAAAGTGATATTCAGCAATGACATATGTAGAAAATGGCCTTTAAATTCTATTTTAGTGAAAAATAACTTACTATGCCTCAACTGTCCTGAAAAGAAACAGTGTCACTCCCTGTTCCTGGAATATTCTAGCCGGTGCTTGTCTATGTGTGTACACGTGTGTTTAATATCTCCCTTGCTCCTAGACATTTAATTGTCTTCATGTTCACTAGTTCTTAAAGTTTTCCATTAAAAAGTCTTGTTAAGATTTGATAGTGGTGGGTACTGTAATTTTGTGCTTTTAGGTGACTTTTTCACCTTTATTTTATACCGAAATTAAATGAGGGTTTATTTATCTGATTTCATGTTACAGTCCAGATGGATATGCACCGTTATTTGAAATATCTTTTCTCAGGTAGGGCTAAAAATTGGTACCCCCACTCTGAAGTTTGTAATAGGAATATCAACCTTGTACATCCTCTCTCAATATGGTGTTAACATTGAACCACATTTTTCAAGGACGAGGATTTCACAAATTTACAGAAATACACCAGGGATTATAGAGACTTATCAGATAAGCTAAATTTAAATTGCCTGGTAACTTTAAATGAGAAATTGTGTCTAAGGTCTACCTTGGGAACTGCTTCAATTCCCATCACACTTGGGCTACTTTGCTCCATCCCCCAACCACCTTCCTTTTTCTCATGCCCCACGGTTCTCTCCACACCCTACCTACCTTTCTCTTACAGTACACCAACCAAGATGCCTTTCTATCATTGGTTTCCTTTACGATTACAGAAATACAAACTCTGTGGTGTTTTGTTCTTTGCTTTGGATTATTGATAGCTCAGCAGTGGGAGGGCAGGTGGGGGATAAGTGTACTTTTCTTAGTTTATGAAATAATGAAATTTTCCTTATGTAAAAGAGAGACATGGGGGCCAGGCACATTGGCTCATGCCTGTAATCCCAGTGCTCTGGGAGGCTGAGGTGGGTGGATTGCCTGAGCTCAAGAGTTTGAGATCAGCTGAGCCAGAGTGAGACCATCTCTAAAGCATAGCCAGGTGTTGTGGGGGGCCCTTGTTGTCCTAGCTGCTTGGAGGCTAAGGCAAGAGAATCACTTAAGCCCAAGAGTTTGAGCTGTGATGCCACAACACTGTACCAATGGCACTGTACAAGAATGACATGACTTTTGGAGGACAAGATATGCAATGCTATGATCTGAGTATTTATATATCTCCCAAAATTTATATATTGAAATCTTAAACCTGAAAGTGATGGTATTAAGAATTTGGGCTTTTGGGAAGTGATTAGGTCATGAGGACAGAGCCCCCATGATTGGCGTTAGCTCAGTTATAAAGGAGAACCCATGAAGCTCTCTTCTGCCACAGACGGCTGCAGTGAGAAGATGATAGCCTGCAGCCTTGAAGAGGGCTCCCGACAGAAACCATGCTGGCATCTTGATCTTAAACTTCTAACCTCTAGCACTGGGAAAAATAAATTTCTGTTGCTTCTGCACAGCTCAGTCTGTGGTATTTTGTTATACACGTTAAGTTCATTCTGTTAAGAGGTGTATGTCAACCCTTACGGGGCTGGGCGTTAGCAGTTCTTCAGTGAGATAAGAGTCTTCTGGGATTTGAATAAAAATACAAATTAAACTCTGAAGTATAAAATATTTTATGTTCATTTTACAAAGATGAACATATGTATATTAGTCCCACTTTATCTACAGGGGATAAGTTCCAGGACCCCCAGTGGATATCTGACACTGTGGATAGTACCCAGCCCCATATATATGTGCATGCTTTTGTGATCAAGTTTAATTTCTAAGTCAGGTGAAGTAAGAGATTAGCAATAATAGCTAATAAGTAGGACAATTTTAACAATACACGTAATAAAAGTTATGTGAATGTGGTCTGTCCCTGTCTCTCTCAAAATGTCTTTATTTTACTGTACGTCTGATATCTGAAACCAGAGAGAGTGAAACTTCAGATAAGGGGACATCTAGTGCATGTATGTAGATGTCCAAATTGTGTACAATCTGTGTATAACACATTTTGACTATGATAGAATGACGAAAATTGGTTAAAATATAGAATATGTGATGGTATTGACTATCACTCAGAAATCAATTCTGTGGATTTATCCAGGTTTTGTACTTTTATGGGAGCAACCCAAAAAGATTATATATGGTCTAAAATGGCTAGTGGAAATTACTGTGGATCCAGCTGGGTTTATCCAGTAAGATTTTTCAAAATGTCAGGATAGTAACATTAGTTGGTCTGTTTTAAGAGAAATGGGTGAACTAAACAAGTCACTTGATGTAAAATACTCAATTTTTTATGCAAGTATATACAACCATTTATGTTTAATGTAGAGATTCTTTAAATGGAAATGAATCCTCCTTTTACACTTTTATTTTTAATAGAATTAAATACGAATCTTTATAAAATTGGTTAAGAAAAAGGATGCCACATTAATTTTAATGATGATTCTTTTGACTTGATTTATCGCTCTTAAAATACCTGTTTGTTGCATCTAATTCTTTGTTGGGTTATTTGTTTCATGGTTGCCTTTAAATGGGACAGAATTCCATAAATCTTGATAATGTAACAGCCAAACGTTCAAAATATTAGATGTACACAATGAAATATTAAAGAATTTTTTTCCTCTTTTTTAAATTTATTTTTTATTTCAAATTAATACCAGGGCACACATTTTTTAGGAAAACTCCTACTTCTTCAAGATTTAAATCGAGTACAAGTTCATTGTGCATTGGTATTTTTTGTAGAGCTCTGGTCATTCAACATCAGTTTTAGTTTTCACTTGAATTAATCAAGTTTGTCATGTAGAGTGTATGTGTGTGTGTGTATATGTATAACATATATACGTATGTAAATAAGTCACATATATGTGTAAACTTACTTAGACACTGATTTATAGTGATGATATTAGTAGCTGGCATTTACTGAGGACTTTGGTATGTTCTAGCCTTATCTTATGAATTACATGATTTAATTCCCTGAGCTTGCTGATGATGTGATCATTTATTGTTCTCATCCTATGATAGTCTTAGAAAGATTCAGTTACTAGGCTCAGGCTACACAGCTTGAAAAGAAGGATCTTTTATGATAATAAGATGCTGTCTGTTTCCAGTGGGTGGCCTTGGCTACAGTGTCCATGGGAATTAGATGAAGAAGTTTGATTCAGGGTATGTAATTTTATTATTTTATTTATTTATTTATTTATTTATTTATTTATTTATTTATTTATTTATTTATTTATTTATTTTGAGACAGAACCTCTAGATGTCACCCTGGGTAGAGTGACATGGTATCACAGCTCACAGCAACCTCCAATTCCTGGGCTCAAGCGAGTCTCTTGCCTCCGCCTCCCAAGTAGCTGAGACTACAGACACCTGCCACAAGGCCCGGTCATTTTTTTTTTTTTTTCGTTGCAGCCGTCATTGTTGTTTGGCGGGCCCGGGCTGGATTCGAACCTGCCAGCTCAGGTGTATGTGGCTGGCACCTTAGCCCGTTGAGCTACAGGCGCCGAGCCAGCAATTTTAATCCAAAGTTCTTGTAAAAAACTGTGTTCCACTAGCATTTTCACCGTCTTTTAATTCCCAAATAACATTTTGTCTTTTGAATTCTTTTGGCCCTTAAGAAATGCTGCTTACCATTTTATAAATACACTCTTCTCTGGATAGGCTACAAGCCATAGAAAGCCTGCATTTATTCCTTTTCTTTACTTGGAACTTAGAAAAGTCAGGGGCATAGACACGATGTGTTGTTAATAACATTTATGACAGAACTGAAGGCTGATTTTTGTTCTTTGAATTCTAATACATCTCTCACCTTGTCGTGGCCGTAGTTGACTCGGTGACTCACTCCAATCCCTTGTTTTCTTAATGTCTTTTGTAACAAGTATCTCTTTGCATATAAAACATGTCACTTTGTGTTCAGTCTAATCCCAATAAGATGGTATGTGTCTTTGCTTTTTTATTTTCTTTGTTTAAATTGATGTAATGAATGGACCATCAAGAAGCTTGACCAGACTTTGTGTTACATAGATATTTACCTTATGTCTGTTCAAGACATTTTAAACAAAATTTTAATCCGTGTTTGACTCTCTCAAATTATTTTCCAGAAATAATATTGAAATCTCTCTGTCATATTCACTGAAGACGTAGTCAGAGCTCCTAGTTACACTTACTTCCATCTGCTACGTTACTTTTATCTTTCTCGCCAGTTCCCTGGTAAGCAGAGATGAAGTCTTTTCCACATTTGAAAACTCAAGTGCCTCGTGCAATGTATTAAACATGATGGGAATTTAATAATTTCTGAGCTTAATTTTATTAAAGAACATGCTCTCAACCTCAGAAATTAACCAAGCACAGGTTCCAGCCCACTTGCCAGTAATTTAAGAGCATTTCCCTCGCTGTCGGAAGTTTACTTCCAGTCAAAAATTTTGAAGCCTCGTAAAAAGTTTTGTCATTTGACAGAGGTTTAATATTGCCATCTCAGGTTTAATATCAGTTTGAAACACTGAACTGTGGCTCCAATGCTTAATCAGCCTGATGGAATCTTGTAATTTACGTGGAATAAAAAGGTTTTGACACGATACAATTTTCTGGGCAGAAGCAAAAATGCTTCTAAAGAAAAGTCAAATGAAATTTTGATGAGATGTCGGTAGTTTTCAAATGCACATTAATAAATCTTTGAGATACATCAGTTTCCTTTATTTGTAATATATTCTGCTTTCAATGAAACCACGGACTAAAATCTCTGACTTCTGACTTCTGATTAAGGATGAATGTAAAACTGTTTAGCTGAAAGGGATTTTTCCTGCAGTCTCACCTTGACGTTGGCTGTGCACCCCGTGATTGGTGTGTGTGCAGCAGTAGCGTTTGAAACCCTCAGGGCCTCTGTCCCAGGGAACCGCACTGGCCTGACGTCACTGACAGCCTCCAGCCTTCTTCCATTCCAGCCTGTCTCTCCCTCTGCAAACGCCCTGTCAAAATAATGGATCTTACCTCATAATTTATACATTAACTGTGATCTACAAAATTACAAAAAATATTTTTGCACCTTGAACTGTTTCCACTGATTTCTATTTTGTTTTTCTTCTAAATAACTGTCTGTCTGTAGGGTGTCCTGTCTCAGGGATTTCTTTCCCTCATTTTTTTCCCTTCTTCCTTCCCTTGATTGACAGATGTTTTATATCAGACAAACTGAAGGCAGTCTTTGCTTTTCCTCTTCTTTTCTGAAAATATTACCAGAAGGAATTCTTATTGCGAGACTGCACTGGGTTACTAGCTGTGGAACTTCAGGCAAGCGTCTTAACTGTGGGTTCCAGCTTCTGAATCTGTAAGTTGGCAATACTCCTGATAAGAGTCCCGTCTTCTTGGTGTCATTGTGAAGAGAGTTCACACCTGAAGAGAGCCTGGCACACGGCACTCCCCAGTTACACTCCAGGCCTTTGGGGTTTTACCAAATATCCTAACATGGCCATGGCTCTGGTTCCAAATAAGAACCCGTGTCAGATGATCTGTTCTAGAATATCATTGGCATGCAGAATTGGTAAGTTTGGCAGACCCATGGAGCAGACGCCTGTGATCTTTCGGTTTTACACATAGGTTCCTGCTGACATTTTCTTTAGCTGTTTCTTCATGAGCTCACTTCCAGGTAACACTTCTCATTTCCACAAATTTTATATTCCTGGATTTTTAGTTTATAGTTATGATTTTGGTTTCCTAAGACTAACGGTTTTGGTCCCAGAGGTGCAATAAAACTTAGCTGACTGGAGCAAGAGTTTGAGTGAACTTGAACTTAATCTTTTTAGGGCGTGCGAGGTTTGGCCACAGCACTCCTACAAGGACAGAGAAGTAAATGTCCTTAGTTCTGTTGATGATAATTGTGTCCAGAGAATCAGGACATATCGAGAAAGCTCTGGTCTAACCATAGGAGCTGCTGCTATACACGCAGTATTCCCCTTAGTGGTGTCAAAGCTACACATGCATTCTTGTCCCTGGTTGTGGTCAGTACCATGACCATTATTATCCTTGGTAGTGTCAAATGCTTGGGAGGTTTCCCTACAGTTGTTTTAACTACCACTCACTTCACCCTCCTGGTGGGGGGAGTAACCTTTAAAGTATTCCTATTATAAGTGTATATCTGAGGATCAATTTATATATTCTTATCTTTCTTTTTGCACTCTAGGATTTTTGTTTTCCTGATTACTTCCACACTGCAGGAAACAGATTGATTCACGTCACCCAACACCAAGTTAGCTAGTGGTTTTCCAGATAAATTACAGTGAACTTTCCAGTCCCCCAAGGTATGGATTTTAGCCAGAGCTGAAAGCCTTTTCAGCAGACTGAAATAGAATTAGAAAAGTCTTCGAGGTCCTCAAAGGCAACACCTGCATCCTAGACATCTTTTATTTCTAATGACCAGCAGCATTCTGGATGAATAGTAGGCATTAGATACTTGTAGATTTAATGAATAAACAAGTACATTTATAGTATTATTCGGCCACCTTTTTTTGAACATAAAATGCTATTCAGTTTACTTTAGAGAGAACTTAGGGTAAAAGCAATAGATTCATTTATACAGATAGAAAATTTAGGCATGGGCACACTTTGCAGTTAGAATAATAAGCTTTTGAAAGTTTTTGCTCTCTGAAATACTTTCTTCCTCCATTCACACTACTCATTCACATGTTCAAAAATACAAGCGTATATCAAACATCTCTTTTATTTAAAGGATTATACTTGATGTATCATTTGATTTTTGAAATCATTTCTTATAAGTTTGTTACAAATACAAACTTGAAAGAGTGAAGATGTAAACAAAATGCATGCATGTAAAAACCTAAGAGAAGGGCAAGGAAAGTAAATTACAAATATGTAAAAACAAAAACAAAACTGATAAATGCCGGTATCAAATTAGTACAGCAAAAGTGAAAGGGAAGGTGTCATGGCCTCTCCATTTCTTCGAATGACCTACAGCATTCTTGTTGGTAAAACCTTTGAATACTAGGGAGTGGTGATGAGTTCCTCCCCTATCCCCAGATTTCTTCTTCCTCCTCAGTAAACTGTAAAGCACAAGGGCTCACTCCAGGTTCACCGGCACTAAGGAGGTGAAACCATTAGTGCCAGGGATTAATTTATAGGCACGTCTTGGAACTGGTGATCGGGATGCATAAAGGTCCTTGCTCAGACCCTGACAAGCTTCCTGTCTGAAGACAACAAATGTTACTTGGCTTTTGTTACTGTTAGATTGTGAGCCAAAAATAAAATAAAATATTTTGTTATCAAAAGGAAACTCATAGTCTATAATGTCTACGGTGCTTATTGCTAAGCAGAAATCAGTTGTTCCCCGTTCTTCATACGTCTGCACATTTCTCCACCTTCCTCTAAGCAGCCTGCTGACACTGCTCATCCTCTTCCTCCCACCTTTTTTTTTTTAAATGTTTATTTATTTATTTATTCATTTGTTTTTTGCAGTTTTGGCCAGGGCTGGGTTTGAACCCACCACCTCCGGCATATGGGGCCGGCGCCCTACTCTGTTGAGCCCCAGGTGCTGCCCATCCTCTCCCTTTTTATTGAACTGTTATAGGCTCTTAGAATGGTGCAACCCAAAAGGGGAAAACGTGAATTCAAATCCAAGAAGGAATATTCCATATGGACTGTCTTTCCACTGATGAATCTACTGTATTGCTGAGATCTTCTTTATACTTAAAATTAAGTCAGAGTAATCTGAACTTGATTTTCACCTCGACATGTCACCTAGGTGGTTGGGAATGACAGAGCTTCTGAGGGAAGTGGCCTGGAAGGCCTCTCATGTGCCGTAAAAGATTCCTTTTTAAAAAGACTGAAATGTACTTACTCCAGTACAGAATTAGTAATAGGGATGGCAGCATGTAGCTTTTTATTAGGCCCATCTGGCAATATAAAAATTGCTTTTCTTGGAGTTTAATTTGCCATCTAGAAGGAAAAAAAATAGAAACAGATAATTTCAGACCAGTCTGCTGAGTGCTTTAATAACAGTATGATGTGTTGTGGTAATTAAGTGAAGGTGTCTTTAGTCCTGTCCTGGTGGCTTCCTGGAAAATGAGCCTTTCAAATTGTATATGTAAATTTGAAAAAATTATTTCAAGACTCGACACCTGCCTCATCTCCGTTTTTACCACCTTAGTTTAAGCCCTTGTCATCTCTCACATGCATTAGTGAAATAACCACAGAACAAATGTCCTGGCTTTTTATCTTTTCCCACATAAAAGAATACCGTCAGTACACCAGCCAGATTGGTCCTTGAAAAATTTAAATCAGATCACATTATTTTTGTGCCCCAAACTTTTCAATGGCTTTTCATTTCATTCACAGTAAGCATTGGTTTCTCCAAGGGCCGAGATGGTGTGTGGGCCGAGTCTCCGCACCTGCCTCTCCCTCCCTTCCCCCTCCCAACCCACTCTTGTCCAGGCTCATGGGCCCATGATGTTCCTCAAGGTCATCGGGGCTGCTCTGTGTGCTTCCCTGGAGCAGGATCCTCTGCCGGGAAAGCCTCTGTCCTGCGTCCTTCTTGGCATGTGTCCACATCTTTGACTCCTTCATATCTTTTCTCAAATGCCACCTTCTCGATGAGGCCTCGTCTGGCCACCCTGTTTAACCCTTCACCTCCTCGTCTCCTCACACAGGCGTTCCTGACCCTTACAATTTTGTACCAATTGTACCTTTTCTCCAGATCATATAAATCCTTCTAATATTGTCTAATTTGCTCTTCATATTTTGCATTTTGTGTTAGATTTCTGTTGATGTCAGGACACAGTACACACATGGAGTCCTGCTCGGTGAGGAGCCGATCTCCAGACTCAGGCAGAATCAAGTTCATTGTGGGGGTTTCAGCGTCCTTGCTGGTCATCAGCTGGCAGCCAGTCTTTGCTTCTGGAGTCCTTTCTTCCAGTTCTTGAATATAAATTTCCACATCTCAGGGCCGCCAGTTGGTTATCAAATTCTTTTCAGGAATGGAATATCTCTGATTCCCCCTTCGGCCCCACCTCCTTGACACTCCCAGCCAGATGCAGTCCTCTGCCTCTAAAGGATCAGAGATTAGATTGAGTCCCCCAGGTGAGTCAGGAGAATCCTCTTATTTTAGCATTCATGACCTTGATGACCTTCACAAAGCCCCCAGTGTCGCACAAGGTCACATATTCACAGGTTCTGGGATTCGCGACTTCTCTGAGGAGCCGCTGTTCTGACTACTATACATGGTGTTTCTTGTCTGCCTCCCCCATTAGAAGGTAAGAAAATTTCCGAAGGTAAAAATCTCCGTCTGTTTTGTTTACTAATACATCCGAAGCACCTGGAGAGGCATTTTAGACCAGTATTTGGTGAATGAATGGTACTGAAAATACCATAAAGGACTACACAGTGACTCTCATCTTTAGTCCCTAGGACTTAATTAGTATGTAGATAATAATCACCATTTTGTATTAATGATAAATCAGAAAAATAATTAGCATATTGAATATCTCACCTTACTCGGAATATGCATGTTAGGTTAAATATGATTACATAAATGCATTCCTTGAACCTTTTCTAAAAATATTCAATATGGAAAAATCTACCAAAAGCCAAAGGACCAGCAAAGAACCCTATTTTCAGGATTATAAAGTATATTTGTAGTGATACTTGAAGATACCATGGTAATCTATAACGAACTCAAAAAAATTCAGTTGAAAACAAGGGGATATGTTTCAACAAGTGATCCGATAATAAAAAGTAAGATATCTAGTAAAAACAATAAATGATTGCATTATTCATCAAATGATTGAAAACAAAACAAAACTGTCCATTTTAAGCCCCCAAAGTAGTAATCCATTTTTAAGTGATTACGAAACGTTGATGAGGGTGCAGTGAAATAGGGGTATGCATGCAGCAGTGCAAGCACAGACTGCTGGTTGGGAAAGCAGAACCAACCAGAAACAAGAGCACCGGGAATCTGCTCTATTTGCAGAAGTTAAATGTGACTTGAGTATTACAAACCAAATATGTTTTTTTCTCTTCTTAACATGTGCAGACATTTTTTGACACCCTCCATTTTCCTATAATTGTACTTCATTTATAAGGAAGAAAAAACATCATGACATCAGCCAGCAAATATCCCTACAGAAAGGTAGAGAGGCTGCGTATGGCTTTTATCTTCTTTGTACCTTTTTGAAACTATAGTTCTCCTCATTTGGGATGTAGCACTTTAATTTTTAGGAGGAAATTATTAAAAACATTATATGAACATGTTATTTTTGAACATGGGATGAAAGGCTCACTCATTCACAATAAGTGATTACATGATCACTTATTGAAACATATCACCTTGTTTTCAACTGAAAATACAGCTATTTTCATCAACATCTGCTACGTACAATCCATAGAGAAAGGAAGAGAAAATAAGCCATTTATTACTTGCAATATTCCATGGCTACTTCTATCTATATTTAGATCGATGCCTGGAAGAAGAGATAATTGATAAGGTATGAAGACCAGGGTGTATCAACGCTCCCTGATAAATTCTGTTCCTCAGACATTCAATCTTCTTTGTTTACAATTACTGTCATTTTAGTGTTCACATAATCAACCATCCTAAATTTGTACTGTAATTAAGTAAACAGTTACCATATTGTCAGTCATTTGCACTATATTTAGTAACACATGATAATTTAGGAAATTTTATACTTTTTATTTTTTTTTTATTGAAAGTATGCCACAATGAACTATTTAATTATATATATTAGCTTATAGTTAGTTCTATGGAAAATATTTCCGACTTGTAAAATTTATTATGTTTACTGAAAATTAGTTCCAAATTTCCTTCCAAATGAAATACTAATTTTCACTCTTACCAACAGTGTGAGGGCTAACCTTTGCACACCAATTCTGGTTCTTGGCTTGGTCCTGTGTTAAACCACTTGCATAGAATTTCCCCGTAAAGAGGTGAACACATTTCAGTTTCTATGGACCATTAGGAAGGCTTGGAAATTTATACTTTATATTAAATTTAGATTGTGTTGAAAACTATTGAAAAGCTTTAACCCAATTAATGCTTAAAGTCTTCAATTGTTTCTTTTTTATACAAATATTGACTGTGCAGATGCTGTTAATAATGTTGAGTCATGCGTGAATATAGATAATGTTTTAGAAATATGCTTTGTAGAGGTAGATTTTTTGATTGAATTTGTATGATTGCTTTGTGTGTCTTTTATACTCTAGTAATTCAAGCACTTCAAATCCCTTACTGTCTTCAGGCTCCAAGGCCTTGGAAGATTATGCAAAATTATGTGACAAAAGGCATGGATTCTAAAAATAGAATCTGTAACTGTCAAAGTAATTTTGCGTTTCATAATTCAGGAGAGGCATTGGGGAAAGACTCTGAAATGGGACAGACTTGTGCCTTCCAAGTCAAGTGTGGGACTTGTTCAGGGAGTGATAATTTCATTTCCTCCCACCAGTGCGGCTACTAACATCACTTAACATCACCACCCCCCTTATCTGTGAGAAATACGCAAACACGTAAAAGATATGTCAGGAAAGGGAAATAAATGAGTAATTCTCAGACATTTTTAAAAGCAGCATGTCTTCATGGCTTCAGACTGTGTAGAATTTACACACAGCACAGAACATGACCAGAACATGACCCTCTACAGTAACATCAGAGTTTATATCTATCAGGAACGCATCGAGTAAAAAGCACAAACTGAGGGTATGGCTTAGCTTTTATTAGGAATTCCATTAAGAACTGTAAGATGGAGGGCACATTATAGTTCCTCGATTTAAAAAGTATTTTAATTAATTTGTACTCTGGATAAAGCTACAAGGAGGCACAGCTGTTATTAATCATTTTTATGCAATTATAATACACATATACATTAGACAAGCAATATGTGAAAGAAATTGATTTGGGGATATGACTTAGAAGCACTAATTCATTAATTATTGATATAAATATCATTTATTATTTCAGATTCCCAAACTTAGCAATTCTATTCAGTGTGCACAGAGGGCAAACTGCAGATTTTTTATTCTTACTGTCTTGGGGTAAAGGCTTTATGACTCAAGCAGATAATCTGAAATTCATTTCATGGATAAGATGGGAAATTTGCTTAAAATACCTAAAAGATGTATGTCATAACCACTGTCATCAGTATTTACGGGAAGGCAAATAAAGAAATAATCCCATGAAATGATAAGCATTGTAGGGAGGATTTCCTTTCTCTCCCATGGCTGTGTTCAAGATTGAGACTCCTGTAACAAAAACAAGAGAAAAACAAGCAAATTTATTTAATGTAAGTTTTACTTACATTGCTTTATTTGGAAATGAAGAGCAAAAGAAACAGGGAAGCATGCGTTTTATGCTGAGTTTGAGAATGAGTGGATAGTGGTATGAAGATAGGATGAGACAGGTGGGGTCTGATCTAATGGTGATAAACTGGGGGGAGCTCAGGGTGGCCTGCTTGCTTTCTGAGTGCCCGTGTCTTCAGAGGAAAGGACATTTCTTTTCAGTATGGAGGAAGGGGGTTTAGAGGAAAATCAAAGAATTCCTGTATGGCCAGTTTCAGGGGAGAAGGGCAGAGACCTTCCTACTTCTGCCTTTATTCTCCAATGCCACGTTGCCGTATTTGGGAGTAGCATGTCCTGAACCCATCATGATAAAATTCTAAAGAACTCAAATTCAAATTAAATTTAGGACGTCTTGAGAAGACTTTGACATAAAGATAAGGGTACGCCTTTAAAGGCAAGAGGCAAAGAGGGCATTCCTAGATAGAGGGAAGGAACGGTGTGACCTCCAGAAGAGCAGGACACTTGTGTGGGCTGGAGTTCAGAGTCAGTCTGTAGATTAACAGTGGAGGCAGCCCCAAAACAGGCAGTGTAAACCTTCAATAATGGGCTTGCTAGTTTAAACAGTTGATTGCCAAATAAAGCTGGAAAGGAATAATTTTATTTGTATCATTGTGGAGAATGAAAGAATGAATATTTGCTTTTGGTGGTGGTGAAAATGGAGAGAAACAGCCAAAAGGACCATTAAAAAACTCTGTGATCATCCAAGTAATAAAGTGTGAGGATGAGAGTTAAGGACAGGGCTATGGAAGTGAAAAGGGCGAATTGATGTTCCATGGGATTAGTCAGTTCAAGCGACAAGTGCAGAAGAGCCATTGATGTCAGTAGGAAAAAGGAGAGGGAAGAATGCAAAAGGACTGTGATATTGACCAGGAATGTGACCATCTAACATTCATTTAGACAGAAGAAAAGGGAGTTCACAAGAAGTCTGATTGAAAGCAGGCAACAAGGTAATGGAAAAGCGTGATTTCAGGCTCTACCATGTCAAATAGAAAGATAGGAAGGGAGAAGGTAGAGAGTGTTGACTATGACAGAGACAGGAATCCGAATGAGAAAAGAAACCGTCCCCCCAGTTGACAGGCAGGGAGGGATCTGGGCCTCAGCAAGAGTGCTTTTGTGGAGCTGGAAGGAGGGAATGAAGTCACCAGTCAACGATGTTGATGGTGGAGGTGGGAAGGAAGCAGCCTCCTACGGTAGCTCCAAAAATGATGGAGAGAGAGAGATTCTGCTGTTTTTAACTTGGGAACCCAGGAATGATTTGTGTTGAGGGAAACAGGCAACGGTGTTAAATGATGGTGCCAAATACCTAAGAAGGTGAAAAGGTAGAAAATTCACAGCATGAATGGGGAGAGGACGGTTATGCAGAGTAGATTAGAAACTCTTTGTGAATGGAACAGAAAAGAAAGATTTTGAAAAATTAACTAGTATTTAATAGATACCTTTTTTAACGTTATTTGTGATTCAGTTTCTTCATTTGTAATTTTTCCATTTCATGCAGTTTTTAAGGAAAATCAAACATGCACAGAATATTTTATGAGCTATAATTTGTAGTTTACAAAATATTATATGCTACATAAATGCAAACAACATTTAAAGGAAAACAGATCAGGGTCTTCTGTCTCCTTTCTTTTTTTTTTTTTCCCCCTTAACATTCTTTGCAACCATAGCCTTTCCCACATTGTTTCAGCAACATTTATAGGATAAATACGCTTTGTAGGCTAGAAATGGCATTTTGTGTCATTTATAGCATGGCATTGGAGGGATAATGTAGTCTGCGGTGAGATGTAAATGTGGCACTTGAGGATAAGTTTACTCTGCTGGAGTGGGAATCTGGGGCTCAGCAAGACCGCTTCCTCTTTTCTCCTCCCCTCCTCCTCCTCCTTGTTTTATTTCAGTCTCTGCAATTTCTCTCCTAGCATAAACCAGTCACTAATTTTTGAATTTCCTAAATCAGGTTTGTGGAAACATAGTAGTAACAACAGCGGCACTGAGTTTCGGGGTCTTCATTCTTCTGTTTTCCTAAATTAGCAGAAGCTCCTTGAGGTCTGGAATTCCAACCTGAATCCCCTCTAAACGTGTGCGAAGGCTGCTTACTGCAGAGACAGCAACGAGGGTAGAGAAACAAAATTTAACTTTTCAAGTGAGAACCAAACTTCGAAAACGTCTTCAGTTTCTGTCACAGCCAGGAGAGACCGCGCTGCCACGTTAACTTCAGACCACAGAATGGAACATGGTGGCCAGTGATTTTCAAACTTTAATACCTCATCCCAAGCCGGAGACTTACCTCTGATGAGGCATTTGAATACTGCCTATTCACCGTCCCTCAGCTGTCACCCCTTGGAGACCTATCATGTTAATTCTACTTCACAGTGAAGCAATTTCACCTCTCAACACACGTCATAATTTATCACTTAATGTAATCAGCAAAGATGTACGATTGGTGGGCCCGGAACACCTGACCATTGGCTGTCACAGAGTTTCTAGTAAGAAAGTTCATGAGTACCAGAGATGTGTCTGCAGACGGAGCTCAGATTTCCAAGTGAATTTATCTGATCAAATGCATGGAAGGGAATGTGACAACTATGGGTTGTGGACTGGCCAGTCATTTGCTGCCAGATAGCCTGGGACCAGACATGTTCATGACCTAAACTTACAGTTTCATTCAATTTAAGCGTTTAATGCTGCTGTGCAAATACAGACAAACTAGAGGTACTTGCTGGTAAAGGTTTAAGCATCTTGGTGAGTTCCTAATTTCCAAGGTTGGCCGTGTTGGTTGTACACAGTCTGCATTATAGCCTCTCTCTGGCAAGCAAAAGAACACACGCTTGCTCTCCTCTGCCCTCCTCTCCTGTGCACCTGCTCTGAATCCATTGTAAGGTGTGTTAAGTGTTCCGTCTCTTTTAATTATACGTGTTCCTCGCATCTCCCCTGTGAACTTGTACTGCTGTCAAGGCTGGAGTCCCATTCTATCTTTGTATTTCCATGGTGGGTGTTAGAATAAATGGATGTAAGAATTAATGATGAGCTGAACAGATGAACAAAAATAATGAAAATTGTTTTGTTACTGTTTCCGGATTGAATATGTTTTCACTGAGATTCTTATTAATCAGGCAAGCAAAGTACCTGGAATAGTTGCAGGAACACAGAGGGAGACACATGCTTTGCCTTTAAGGGTTTTAAAGCTTCTGTGTTTTTATCCCATTGTTTTTGTTCTTTGCTAGTGCCACTGATAGAAACCCTACAAAGTATATTTTAGGTGTAATAAATATAACTGGAAGATTTTTAGTGAGAGGTGGTTACACATATACAAATATAAGGAGACGGGGCTGTCAAAAATGTATTCTTCATACATAGCAAGTGGAGAAAGATAAGATATAGAAAATAATAAAGAAAAAATGATAGTTATGAAAGGAAGAGAATTAAACATTTGATGTAAAGTAGTGTGAGTTTGGGGGAGATTTCGGATTAAATGTTACTTCTCGTAGCTTAACACTTACATATATATTGAACAATAAAGATTTAGACATTAAATTGTGAAAGAAACAAGAGGAAAAACAGCACAGAAATAGAAGTGTTATATATTTTTCATAATAAGCATGGACTTTTAAATGCTCTGCACTTTGAGTTTTTTCCTGTATGCTTTTGCTCTGTCAACAAAGTTATTTTTAGCAGAATATTGCACTTTCAAACTGGAAGAACACTGTCAGGAATAAAAGGAAGTAAGGTGGAGGTAAGTGCTATTCTTGGGCCATGGGTCAGCCTTGCAGGTGCCGCTGCTTAATTAATATTCTCGGTACCACACTAAGGGCCTTGGATCGTGACCAGAACCACCCACTGTGGAGGCCTTCTCCAGCCTTGTCAGCTCACCCACATCCCTTTCCTCTGAATTCCTGAAGCTTGCTATTTTTATATCTCAAATCAGATCATTGTTATATAGCATTGTTTTTCTTTCAGATCACACAAGATTAGTTTCCTGAACTTCTGTAAACTTATGAAAGATATGTGTATATATATATATAAGATATATGTGTGTGTGTATATATATTATATACATAATAATTGGTGCTCCAGCATGTATTAATGTGTTGTGTGCCCTGTGAGAGAGAAAGACATTTTCCTTAGGGTTGGCCAGCTGAGCATACCGTACTATGCAAAGTGTTTTAGAATCAGATCCAATCATATTAAGGATTCTCTGAGGTCTGGGGATAAATGGAAACAAATCTGCTTCTAAGATAATGAAGCAGGAGTGTCTGTTTGAGAACTCACGAGCAGATATTGGACTTTTATTTCTCAGTCTTCTTCTGATTATGCAAATAAATATCTCCTATCTCCACTTTAATTACTTGGTTTTCCCATTTTCTAATCCTTCTTGGTCCTTTATCTTTTTTTTTATTTTTTTATTTTTTGAGCAAGGATCTTGCTCTGTCACTTGGGCTAGAGTGCCCGAGTACAGTGGCATCATCATAACTCACTGCAGAGTCCAAGTCCTAGGCTCGAGTGATCCACCTGCCTCAGCCTCCCGAGTGGCTGGGACTGTCGGTGAGGGTCAGCACACCCAGCTAGGTTTTGTATGTTTTATAGAGGTGGCATCTCACTCTTCCTCAGGTTGGTCTGGAACTCCTTGCCTCAAGCAATCTTCCCACCTTAGTCTCCAAAGTGCTGGGATTACAGGTGTGAGCCACTATGTTTCGCCTACTTTTTCTTACTATCCCTTCATGGTTGGGTACAATGAAACTCTATGTTCATATCCATTCTCCTCCTTCTTCCTGAATCATGATCCCTCTTCATATGATTCTTACAGATGACACTTTCTTCTTCTTTAGTCTTAGCTTTGATGTATCTCTCCTGTATATTCCCTAATTTGTTGTACATGACATTTGAAATTGTCTTTCAGTAGCAAAATTTCTGCCAAAAACACAGTTCTCTTTCTTAGCTAAAAACACAGGAATTCCTGGAGAGGCAGAGTATCAAATGCATACAAGTAGACCTTCACTATTTGTTGAAAGTAGTTCTATATAATGAAATCAAGTAAAGTTACTCATTGAGTACATGGGTACTGTTCAATGCTGTTGTGTACAGATGTCAGTTATTCAGCCTTCAGGGAATTTGAAATGTTTTGCAGAAACAACAGCATAGAAAGCTAGAAATAGATAAACACTGAATTGTGACTTACAAACTATATGCTATATAAATATTTGAAATCAAAGAAAAGTGATGTGAAATTAAATAACCAAGGGAAACGATGACAAGACGAAGTTTGTGTTATGTGAGGGAATTTTTAAAGCAGGCAGGTGCCCTATGAATTGCATAATATCCAGCGTCAGAGATGCCGAGTCCCAGGACATACCTCTGCAACTCCAGAGCTCTGTGTCCGTAGGGAAATCTTGTATACACGCTGGTCCTCAATTTTCTGCTCTGTAAGTGGAAAAAAATGATAGTTTAATAGTAGCTGTCATCTACAAATTCATTGCCATATGCGAGAAAATGTATATATATTAGTTTCTATAATGCCCATAACAATCTTTTAAAAATACATTTTTGTTTATCATAGGACAAAGTAGTAAAATGAAACTAAAGCAGGTTAAAACACTGACCCACACTCAGAAAAAGTTTTAGAGGCAAAAATTATGGAGTTGAACTAGGACCCAGTTCAATGATGCTACTTAAAAGAATCTTGAGGGAATTAATGCAAGCGGAATTGCACCTCTCCAAAGGATATGGATTTCTATAGTTCAGTAGTTTCTGAGTTATAAGTAAACTGGGAATAGTATATTTAAGCCATAAGTCTATCTCATGGAAATATTAGATTTCAGCATCTGCTTGAATGACAATATAGCAGAAGGTTCTAGATTATGGATCAGGAGTGGGGAACTGTGGCTTCTGAGGTCCTTAGATAAATCATTTTGAATGAATCCAAATTTTACAGAACAAATGCTTTTATTTTCATCAATGCATATTTGTTTGTCATTTACATTTTTATTTTATTTAAAAAATGAACATATTTAAACTATCCCCAAATAGTATATGTTTCAATGAAATAATCCTTCCAGATTGACATACACGAATAGAACAGTAGTAAATCCTAAGGGCTAAATTGACGTGTCTGCTATGCTCATGATTCAGTTCTAACTTCCCCTGCCTGACTGGTGCCATACCACACATGGCTGGTTGGCGAGTTTATGTGGGTTGAGTACGCCAGTCTGGTGTCAGATTTTGACAACAACAACACTATACTCTATTTCTGTCTGAAGTGAAATTTATGAATAGTGGGATAGCGTAACCATATTTTTCACTCGTCTGCTTAATAGCCTGTCATGTCAAAGAAGACCTGTAGAACACTGAAAGAAGAAAATTGATTTTTAATGAGAATTGGGAATTGCGGTATTATTTTATTTCTGCTAAAGATAAGGTGATTTGCTTGCTTTGTGATACGGCAGTAGGGCTCATCAACACCGTGGCCCTCAGAAGGAAGCAAATATTTTACATTAGAGGGAGAGGCCCAGAAGGTTGGATTGCAGAAATTAAAAGATGCTAAGGCAAAAATAAATCTTTTAAGAAGCAATGAGACCTGGACATAATGCCACTGAAGCAACTTAGAAAATAGCTTATATATTCAGGAGAAAAAAGGGAAGCCATTCAGTGAGGCAGAAATGGTGAAAGAAAGCATTGTCCAAGTTTAGACCCTGATAAGGTTTCAAAGTACAAACGGCTGTCTTTCCAGAAGGACCGTACCTGACCAGCAGCATGAATTAGCCTTCAACTTAACAGAACAACTTCAGGCAATACTTCAAAAGGGAAACATGTATTATTCAACTGCTTTTGATAAATTAGCTAATAATACTGACTCAGTGAGATTTTACGATTCATTTCAAGCACTGCGAAGCATTACTGACTTTGGCCACTCTTGTGAACAGAACATGGGAAATAGTTATCTCCAACAACTTCCAACATAAACGCCATGAAGTTGGACTGAATTGGATAAATATAGTGGGTGTGTGTACAGACAGTGCAGCTTGCAAGACAGAAAAACATAAAGTGTTTATTGTACAGATTTTTAAAAAAAAGTATTAGGAGATCCAGGTCTTCTTATTTCTTCCCGTCGTGTCTTACATGAGCAAAATCTCTGTAATGAAGCCTCTATTTTAAGTGATGCTTTGCAAAAAGTTATGTCTTGTTAACTGTATTTGTGCAAACGTAACACAGCAACACCGGTTTGGTAACATGCTAAAGTTGAAGGATGTGTGGATTTGCTGTATCATTCTAAAGTGCCCTGGCTATGGCAGGGACTACTTCTCTATGAGAACAGACAATTAAATTTTATGAGGACCAGAGTAAGCACTGTGAATTGTTGAAAGATGATTTCTATAGGAATGCGGCATTTCTGATGTGACATCATGTTGAATCAAAACAACTTGACTATTTCTTTGCAAGGCAAAAACTAAGTCTATATACGATACGTGACAAAATATCTGAGCATTTTGAAAAAGCTATTTCTTTTCAATACACTTCTTCAAAAAGAAATTTTGGGTGAACATTTTCTCCATTTAGCCAAGGTCACTGATGAATAGGATCATATATATGAATTATTTGAAGAATACACAGCTGTGACAGACTTATTAATTGGAGAGTACAATAGAAGTTTCACTGACTTTGAGAGTCATGACATCACGCTCAAATTAGCATCTCAGCCTCACTTTTTGTTATAAACACAGCACCCAAAGAGCTACAGATAGAATTGATTGAGCTCTTAGTAGATGGCATTTTAGAGTCATTGATGCTTAGAAAGATCTAACTGAAAAATGGAAAAAATGCAGTAGAATACTCACACTTTCAGCAAAATGTGCAAAAACTGCTTTCTTGATTTTCAAACACTTTTGCTGTGAATCTATTAATACCTTCCCCTCTCTAACCTAAATCAAGACTCCCTGAGGACACAAATCATTGGTATTCATCCAGAGGATCAACTGAAACCGAACACCTCGATGCAGCAACCAAATCTCAGTGCTTTCCAACAAAAAGCAGATACAACAAAGTCATTAAGTTTAGTTAACTTTTACAACTTGAACTTCACCTAAGAAATGCGAACAGTGTAACCTAATTATTTGTACCCTCATACTAATCTGAAACTTACAAAAAGAATCTCAAAGAAGGTTAGTTAATTTTAAAATTAACAAATTGTTTTCATTCATTGAAATTCTTAGGCACTTAGATGTTAGACTTTTACAGAATAATGCACATTTTAAGAAAAATCTAATTGAAGTTTCTTGAATGTGGCCGTATTTAATTATTGCTAAATTAATATGGCTTCTAATATGAAAAGTTTCCCCACCCGTGACATGGACTGTGTGCTAAAGCACATGAGTGTGATTACTATTTCTGACAATAACCAATGTTGTGACCTCAGCAGTGTCATTTACTTTTGTGGTGGCTCAGCCCCTCTTACGTAAAATGAGGAAAGTAAGGTAAGATTCTCAAAAGAGTACTATAAGGAGAAAACGTGCTATAAGGAGAAAACAGTGCCTGGTACATAGTAAGTGCTCTATCCTTGTTAGTTACAGGTATTTCTTGTTGAAGAATTTAAATTGTGGAGGCAAATATGCTTAACTGATAAAAGGAACTTTCCATTTACTGTATTATTCCTGAGCCTTAATCTGGCTCTCTTCAACCAGTCCCCAATGATACCCATTATATCTAGGACATGATTATACAACTTTTTAAAAAAATATGCGTATGTGTGTTTACATGAATTTTATCTAAATAACTCCATTTATATTGTCATGCATTTTTGTATACATACATGCATAATATGTAATAGATTATCTACCTTTAGAGTTATCTGTTGATCTTTTGAGAAAAGCAGCTTTCCTAATGTGTTTATGCTTTTTATTTTACTTTTCTTCTGAAAATTATCTAGGTAATTTTCCCATCATAATTCAATGTTAGCTGTTAGTTTTATTGCAGAGTGCGTATCAGTGTCTATGAGTTCAAATGTGACTACAACAGTGAAAACCTTTTTCATTACAAAAAGTAGAAGAAGAGAAAATATTTTCTCTAAAACTTTCTTAACTTTGAAAATTTGCTTACTAGGAAAATCCTGTTTTTTATTTGAAGTTATAAGCTAAGTTTATTAGAAATTGATTTGTGTGCTTATCACATGAGTATTAATAAAAGTGTACTTCATCACCTCAATTTTATATAGCCCTAAACTTACAAAAATCTGTAAATTCTCATACCAATTAGAAAGTAATTAGTAATTCTCTTTCTAATACTCAGACATTATGTGTAGTTTTTCCTCATGTTTGCTACACATGTTAGTAAGTATAGGAAACTGTGGCATAAATTGCTAGTTACATTCAGTTAAAATAAGCATGGTCCTTTATTTTCTAATTCAACATACAGTTAAATGTTATGATTATAGTAATGTATGTAAACAAAATGTTGACTATACTGTTTTAATTCATGGACATGATTTAAAAGTTATAATTATGAGGAGCAAACTCATTCTCAACTCCAACACTTTATCAAGAAAAATCTACTAGGGGTACAGAGCAAGATGTTGGACTAGAGACATCTCCTTGCCAAACTCATGATGAGATAGGAGAAAGGGATTTCAGCCACCTCTGGTCAGGGGAATCTACCCAGAAGCATCACTCTGGGGGGCCAGTGAAGCAATGGGAGACTTTAGGATCCAATGGGGAGGTCTGGAGCTGAGGAAGAGTGACACAGAAGGCAGGTGTTTGGTATGGGCAGAGGCCAGTCAGTTGACCAGCTTTCCCGTGGAGGACTGGGGATGGGAAAGGGCTGTCCTACAGTGTTTTGATTTTGGAATGGGCTGCTTTTTGGAGCAGCAAGTAAACATGAACAGCAACTGACAACCAGGGTTGAACACCAGGTAGGTTGGTTCTCCCATCTTCTTGCCTGCTGGTGGGGCACCACCATTGTGGGAGGACCATGCACACAAAAGGAACATACTACAGAGTCCTGGCCAGCTCTGGCGCACCTGCTGAGCTCCAGCAGCCTTCCTTGGGGTGAGTTGAGTAGCAACTCTTGCTGTTGCTGGGGGGCACTCTTTCATGGACCTCCTGGGAAGTCTGGCAAAAGTTTACACACACACATATCGTTTTACTTTGTTTTGCTTTCTTTTTTTCAACTTTTTTCCTTAGTTTTTGTTTTTCTTCTCTTTTTTCTCTTTTGCTGTTGTTGCTTGTTCAGGTTATACTTGTTTGCTTTTTTGTCTTTCTATTTTTACTTTTTTTCAATAGCAAGGATTTTGTTATGTTTTTTTTAGCCCCTTTCATTCTTTCTCATTTCTCTCCTTTTTCTCTCTTTTGGTAGAGGTTTTTCTATTTTTCTCAGTTTTCCCATATAAATTTTCATGCAAAGCTAAAATATCCCCAAGGTTGCCTTCTTTTTTATCTCATATAATTATATTTTTAATTTTATTTATTTTTGCTATTTTTTTCCTTTTTCTCTTCTCTGAGGACTGAAGGGTCATGGCATAAGTCTGAATCAAGAAGCCATGAGCTCACGGTTTAGGGTTTTCTTCTAGCCTATGGAAAGAAGGTACTGGTAGGTCTCCACTGGGACATACAACTAATTTCTTTCTACATTTGGCAGAAGTGGGGTCAGTCTTGCTTTTTCCCTAGTAGGTAAGGAGCTCCTGTCTTTTAGAGGCACCTGTCCAGTCCAGCCTCTCAGAGTCCCAGAGTTCTGGATGTGCTTAAAGCACCCTGCCAAATACCACCATTTCTCCTGCTGCTGTATTTCTCTCTTATTGTCCTTTTCCTTTCCTTCTCCTTATTTCCTTCTACCCCTCTTCGTGTTTTATCATTATCTTTTTCTTTCCTTTTTGTCTTCTTGCTCTTTACCCTTACCTTCTCTTTGGCCTTTTATGAAAAGGCCATTTCAACACCTAAGCTAGGTAATTTAAAGTGAAGGAGGTAGTGAGAAAGAAAAAATAGGGGAAGGGAGTGAACTAGAAGAAAACACACATGAGGGGGAACTAACACATACATTCAGGCAGCATGAAAAATTAGCACATAGACACCCCCAAGGGACCATGAGGTAGCTACCACAGAAGATTCTATCCCTAAGGAATTGATGGAAGTGACAGAAGAGGAATTTAAAATATAGATGGCAAAAACAATACAGGGAATTGACAAGAAAGTGGAAAAACAGAACCAAAATATGTGTAAAAGATATAGAAATTATATGGTGGAACTTAAGGACTTAAAGGAGTCAATTGAGGAAATTAAAGATGCAATAGAAAGAATCAATACCAGTTTAGACCATAGAGAAGAAACAATCTCAGAGCTAGAGGCTACAGCTCTTGTACTAACTCAGGCAATTAAAGTGAGATACAAAGAAGAGAGAGAAAGCAGAACTTTTGCTCAGAGAATTATGGGACTTCACAAGTGTTCCAACATATAAACTATAGGTATTGTTTAAAGGGAAGAAGAATATCACAAAGGAATGAAAGCCCTACTAGAATAAATCATAAATAAAACCTTTCAAGTATTCTAAAATACTTCTTGTAGAGGGATATTGAACTTCAATGTCATCTCAACAAAAATAGTGCATCTCCAAGATATATTGTTATGAAATTGTACAAAGTCAAGACAAATGAGAAAATTCCACAAGCAGCTAGGAGTAAGTGCCAACTGACCTATAGGGTCAGATTTATCAGGGTGACAGTGGAGTTCTCAGCTGAAACATTCTAAGCCAGAAAAGAATAGTTGCATCTTTAACTTTCTTAAACAAAATAATTTTCAGCCTAGAATTCTGTATCCTGCTAAACTAAGGTTGAAAATCAATGGAGAAATCAAATATTTTACTGATATGCAAACATTGAGGAAATTTGCCACAATAAGACCAGAGTTACAGGAAGTACTTAGACCTATTCTATACACTGACCATCACAATGGACAATCAGCAAAGTAAAAACCCACAAAATAAAGGGCAAAACCTAACTTCCACAGTGGCACAAAGGACAACACTAAGCAAAAGATGAATAGAACACCACACTAATTCACTCAATAAATGTTAATGGTTTGAATTCCCTATTGAAGAGACATAGGCTGGCTGATTGGAAAAAAAAACACAAGCCATCCATACCCTGTTTCCAGGTAACATACCAAACCTTGAAAGACAAAACAAGAGTCTGGGTAAAGGGTTGGAGAACAATATTTCAGGCAAAATGAAGTCAGAAGAAAGGAAGGATCGTGATCTTTATTTTCAGATAGAAGTGGATTTAAAGCAACTAAAGTAAAAAAAGACAAAGATGGTCACTTTATACTTTTGAAGAACACATTTCAAAATATTTATGCACCCAACGTAAATGTTCCCATTTATAAAATATTTATGAAATAGACCTTAATTAGTCTGAGTAATAAGCTATCCTATAATACCATTATAGCTGGGTACTTTAACAACCCTCTGGTAGAACTGCACAGATCATCTCAACGGAAATTAAAGATATAATGGACTTAAATGTGACCCTAGAGCAACTGTGCTTAATAGACATATACAGAACACACCATCACAAAACTAAGGAATAAATGTTCTCCTCATTAACCCATGGATATACTCCAAAATAGATGATATCTTAGATCACATCAAACCTCAACAAAGGAAAAATAATTGCAATTATACCTTGTATCTTTTCAGACAACAAGGCAATAAAAGTTGAGCTCAAATCTAACAAAAATTTTCATTCCCACACAAAGGCATGGATACTAACAAACTTATGGTGAAAGACATTTGGGATGAGGAAAAGATAAAGGAGGAAATTATTAAATTCTATATAAATTATTAAATTTCATATAACCTCAATGAAGCTGCAAGTTACCAAAATCTGTGCGATACTGAAAAAGCAATTCTAAGAGGGAAATTTATTGCATTAGATGCCTGCATCTGAAAAACAGAAAGAGAGCACATTGACAGCTTAATGAATCATTTTAAGGAAAATGAAAATAAAGAGCTATCCAATCTCAAAGGTAGCAGAAAAAAGAAACAACAAAAATTAAATCATAAATAAATGAAATTGAACATAAAAGAATCATTCAGAAAATTAATGAAACAAAAAGTAAGTTCTTTGAAAAGATAAAAGAAATTGATCAAACCTTGGCCAGATTAACTAGAAACAGAAAAGTAAAATCTCTGATAACCTCAATAAGTATTGAAAAGGGACGAAATAACAATAGATGCCACAGAGATACAAAAGATTATCCCAGACTACTATAAGAAACTCTACACCCTGAAATTAAAGAATGTGGAGGAAGTGGACCAGTACCTGGAATCTTACCATCTTCCTATACTTACTCAGGAAGAAACAGATCTCTTGAACAGATCAATATCAAGCACTGAGATTGCAGAAGCAATAAGGTCCCAACAACAACAAAAAAATCTCTGGACCAGATGACTTCACTATAGACTTCTATCAAAACTTCAAAGATGAGCTTCTACCTATACTGTAGAACCTTATCAAAACAACAAGGTATAGCCGGGCGCTGTGGCGGGCGCCTGTAGTCCGAGCTACTAGGGAGGCTGAGGCAAGAGAATCACTTGAGCTCAAGAGCTGGAGGTTGCTGTGAGCAGTGTGACGCCACGGCACTCTA
>CAUYON010156621.1:0-18278 GCA_963573935.1 Arctocebus calabarensis
GTGGGCGCCTGTAGTCCCAGCTACTTGGGAGGCGGAGGCAGGAGACTCGCTTGAGCCCAGGAATTGGAGGTTGCTGTGAGCTGTGATGCCACAGCACTCTATCCAGGGTGACAGCTTGAGGCTCTGTCTCAAAAAACAAAAAACAAACAAACAAAAAGAACAAATAAAGCAAGAAGCCCAAGTATGGTGGCTCATGTCTATTATCCCAGCACTTTGTGAGGCCAAGGCAGGAGGATTGCTTAAGGCTAGGATTTCGAGATCAGCCTGAGCAATATCAAGACTCCATCGCTACAAAAAATAGAACAATTAGCCAGGAGTGGTGGCATGCACCTGTAATCTCAGCTACTTGAGAGGCTAATGCAGGAGGGTTGCTTGAGCCCTGGAGTTTGAGGTTGTGGCAAGCTATGATGACACCACTGCACTGCAGCCCAGGTAACAGAGCAAGACCCTGGCTCAAAAAAAAAATAAATAAAAGTCCAAGTTGGCCAGGCACAGCGGCTCCTGCCTGTAATCCCAGTACTTTGGAAGGCCAAGGCAAGTGGATTGCTTGATCTCAGGAGTTTGAGACTAGCCTGAGCAAAAGTTAGACCCCCCTATCTCTAAAGACAGCTGGCCGTTGTGGTGGGCTCCCATAGTCCCATCTACCTGGGAGGCTGAAGCAAGAGGATTGCTTGAACCCAAGAGTTTATTGAGGTTGCTGTGAGCTATGATGCCATGGCACTCAACCAACGACAACTAAGTGAGACTCTGTCTCAAAAAAAAAAAAGTATAAAAAAATACTCTAATGTTGAAATATGAATATAGTTTTCTAGGTCCACCCCGTCCAACACAAAAATCACTAACTACATGTGGCTCCTGAGCACTTGAAGTGAGGCTTGTCCAAACTGAGATATGCTGCAAGGAAAAAGTACATCCTAGATATTGAAGACTCATTATGAAAAAGGAGCGTAAACTACCAATTATACTGATCACAAGTAATGATGATAATACTTTTGAGCCCAGGAGTTCTACACTGCAATGGGCTCTGATCACACCACTGCACCCTAGCCTGTGTGACAAAGTGAGACCCCTGCTTTGATACTGAGCTAAAGTGTGTTGTTTAAAGTAACTAATTTCATCTGTTTCTTTTTATGTTTTTGAACTTGGCTACTAGACAATTAAAATTGTATATGTGGTTTGCATCATATTTCTATACAAAGTACGTTGTGATGCACAGGGTTTTCCTGAGAAGAAGGTGAGCTGGGCAGGTAGGGACCTTTTGTAAGCTGAGTCAGGTGGCTTCCTCCTTTTTGTACAGATTTGCTTTTTCAGATCTTTCCTGGTCTACTCCATACCCCTGAACACTGGCATTTTCTCAGCTACTTGGTGTGTAACCTCTGGGGCTGGGGCATTGGTGTGGCAACAACCATTGCACCCTCCTACCCATGTCCTGGACTTTGGGTCTTGTTTCCCTGGGTTACTGACCACAGCTTTCAGTTTTTGTGTCTCTGGCCTCAAAATGACACTGCACAGTTCCCTGTGGTTTGCTTTTGGTTTTGTCCACATTTATTATATATAGAAATTTAGCAAAAGAAGCCTATTAGAGATTTTGAAATCATCCATCAAATAAATAGATATTGCTAGATGAGAATCACAAAATCGTTATAATTGCAATTATTTCTCCTATGATGCAACCATCTAGGTAGATAGCTGAATGAATCAACTGGCCATACAATTGTCCTGAATCTTCAGCTATAACTTTTTTGACGATTTCTCAATCATTCTCTACAGAAGGGTCAGTTTGACTCTTTAGTTTTTATTTTCTTCTATGTAAAGTTAGCCTTTCTCAATCATCTCAATTTTATTTATTTATTTTTCTGTACCCCACCTCCACCCCTGACCAAAGTGCAGTGGATTCATCACAGCTCTGTGCAACCTCAAACTCCTGGCTCAAACAATCCTGTCTCAGCCTTCCAAGTAAGTGGGGACTACAGGTGTGCTCCATCACACCTGCTTAATGATTCTATTTTTAGTAAAATGGGTCTCACTCTTGCTCAGGCTGGTCTTAAACTCCTGGCTTCATGTGATCCTCCTGTCTCAGTCTCCCAGATTACCAGGATTACAGGTGTGAGCCATGGCACCTGGCTTCAATCATGACAGTTTCTTTTTTTTTTGAGACAGAGCCTCAAGCTGTCACCCTGGGTAGAGTGTCGTGGCATTACAGCTCACAGCAACCTCCAATTCCTGGACTCAAGCGAGTCTCCTGCCTCTGCCTCCCAAATTGTTTGGGTTGCAGCCATCATTGTTGATTGGCGGGCCCAGGCTGGTTTCGAACCCGCCAGCTCAGGTTTACATGGCTGGCGCCTTAGCCCGCTGAGCCACAGGCGCCAAGCCAATCATGCCAGTTTTAAAAGTCTATATGCTGAGTAGGACACCAGCCCCATATACCACGGGTGGCAAGTTTGAACCCAGCCCTGGCAAAACTGCAACAAAAAAATAGCCAGGGGCGGTGCCTGTGGCTCAGTGAGTAGGGTGCCGGCCCCATATACCAAGGGTGGCAGGTTCGAACCTGGCCCTGGCCGAACTGCAACAAAAAAATAGCCAGGCGTTATGGCGGGCACCTGTGGTCCCAGTTACTTGGGAGGCTGAGACAAGAGAATTGCCTAAGTCCAGGAGCTGGAGGTTGCTGTGAGCCGTGACACCACAGCACTCTCCCAAGGGCGACAAAGTGAGACTCTGTCTCTAAATACCCCCCAAAAACACACCCCCCCAAATAAATAAATAACCGGGTGTTGTGGTGGGCATCTGTAGTCCCAGCTACTCAGGAGGCTGAGGCAAGAGAATCACCTAAGCCCAAGAGCTGGAGGTTGCTGTGAGCTGTGACACCAGCTTGGCTTTAGATAGTTCTGCTCAGCACTCTACTGAGGGTGACAAAGTGAGACTCTGTCTCTAAAAATAAATAAAAAATAAAAGTCCATATGCTTATATATGTGAGTGAGAAGGAAAATAATTCTGAAAAATAAATCAAAACAAATCATAAGCATATATGTCTCCTCCAACTCTCCCTCCCTACCTCAGTGCTGACAGAAGTATCCCTTCTTGCCTGTAATGCCAACTTGTCTGCTTGTCTTTGCTGTTAGGCAGATAAGCATTGGTACTTCAAAGTCATATGACCCAGGCTCAAATCCTGGGCTTGATTTACTAGGAGTGTGTGATCTTGACCAAATGACTTAGCTTTCTGAACCTCAGTCTCCACCTTTGTAAACTGGGAACAACATTGTCTTACAGGAAACACCTGGCTCAGAGAAACTGCTTACTACCATATTACGCTGGCATCACAACCAACTGACTCTTCCAAGCCCAATTCCTCCCTCTCCTGCCAATACCTACAACTGCTGCCATTGCCTTTTAAAAAATAAATAAATAAAATAGAATAAATAAAACCTCACTTGACTGTTATTCTCTCTGGTTAACATCTTACTTTTATTTCAGGGCTAGTATTCTTGGATTGCAAGAACAATCCCAGTGATTTACTGTCTCTCTGTTCTTTCCTTCCTTCTCTCCCATGTGGCATCTGTTCTGACACTAGAGTGACCCTGAAGATACTATTTCAGGAAAGAACAATCAGTTGGCAAACCCAGAAATCCCCTTCTTTCCCCATTCTTCCTGACTTTGCCACCGTGACACTCTGCGCTCACCACCCTCTACCCCACCTTTTCTTATTATGCTTTTTTTCCCTCCAGTAAGCTCCTGTGACGACCAGCAGAGGTTACCTAACCAAGCAGATTCAGTTCCTTGGCCCTGAATAATTCTTGGCACTCTCATCTTCCTCTCTCCCTTCTGAAAAGGTGTGCCACAAGTTTTCCTCTCTCCTCGCCCTTCCTCTACTGGGGACGTTCCTTCTTACTTGCCTGCGGTGACTTCAGAGTCAGCACCTGCACCCACACTCACCTTCCTCCCCTCCAGCTCACAAGCAGAACTATCTAAAGCCAGGCTCCCCACCTTTGCTCTCGATCCCTCCCCTCCAGACATTGGGCATCTTTAGGGAGAAAACATCATCCGTGATACATCTGTAGCCCTTCTGTTCCACTATATCTCCCTTGTCAGCCTTTAAAATTTTCCCTTGCCCTCACTTCCCCCACTAGCTACTGCTTTCTCTTCCCTCCCTCATTTCAGCCACCAAGCCCTCTGCTCTTTTTCCTGAGCTTCTTCCTCTTGCATTCCACTCTGATTTCTGCTGTAAGGCTCTGCTGCAGGCTCACTGCACACCCTGAGTTCTAGGTGCTTTACAGGGATCCTCCCATCCCTTGAGGATAATGATAGCTGTGTTTCTGTAAAATGCCCATGAAGTGCAAATGGATTTAGTAAATTAACCTAAGTCACCTGGCAAGGAATTTGAAGCTAGAGAGTTGGGGATAAATTCTGTGCCCTTGACCACACCCCGTATCTTGCGTAGAATGGTGTCTGTGCCCCAGTTGGTGCAGAGCTCGATAAATACATCTGAGTGGATAAACACGTGCTGCACGGTCATACTCTCACTGCCAGAATCTCTCAGTAATCCCAAGGTTCTCGAAACCTGCATGGGTTTAGTCATGCTTATTAGTCTCTTTTCTGAAAGAGACTATCATTTCCATGAGTTTTTGGTAGGGGGTCTTTGTCTCCCAAAAGTTAACAACTTCTTGATTAATTCATTTCTCTGTCTCAATGAATGTCCCCCTTCACATCACCTTACATCCTGTACAATGCCATTAGATGACTAGTTGATCAATGCATTGTTTTCAATTCTTCCACTGGCAAAAACTTAAGAATAAATAACTTCCCTCCACCCAAGAAGTCTGGTATACCTCCCCTACTCCAAGATAAAAGTCACTTGGGCAGGTGACTCCTGTGGCTAAGTGGGTAAGGCACTGGTCCCATATACAGAGGGTGATGGGTTCAAACCTGGCTCCAGCCAAACAGCAATTAAAAAAAAAAAAAAAAAGCCAGGTATAGCAATGGGCGCCTGTAGTCCCAGCTACTCAGGAGGCTGAGGCAAGAGAATCTCCTAAGCCTGGGATTTGGAGGTTTCTGTGAGCTGTGTGACGCCATGGCACTCTTTTTTTTCTACCAAAAAAAAAAAATCACTTTGGCCCAACAGCCCAGGCTTTCAGGAATCAGGCTCCAGCATTCTTCACCAGCACTGCCTCTGTTTTTCTCCTGCTTGTATCCTGTACCTCAGGCAATCTCAAGTCCTCTTTTAATTTCAAAACTTCTGTTCCAGCTCACTGGCAGCATTCACTGAGCAGTAATATATTACATTCCCGATCTGAGCCTGGCGCCACCCAGGGCTGGGAATACCAAGGTGACTGCAACATGGTCCTTACCCTTGAGAAACCAGTGATCTAATAGGGGAAAGCAATGTGAAAACGGAAATCCACAAATATGGACAGACAAACTGTTTATGGCAGTTCTTCCTGCTCGGAGAGGGGATGGAACTGACAATAAAGGCGACTTTCTAAGTTAAACATGCCTGTGATCTCCACAAGTATCTTCAATTTATTTATTTTTGAGCCACATCTCACTGTCACCCAGGCTAGAGTGCCAAGGACTCATCGGAGCTCACAGCATCCACAGACTCCTGGGCTCCAGTCCACATGTTTCTTTTATGACACAAAGACATTACTTTTGTAACTAGGATTTAAAAACTCATATCATGGGCTCGGCGCCTATGGCTCAGCGGGCTAAGGCGCCAGCCACATACACCTGAGCTGGCAGGTTCGAATCCAGCCTGGGCTCGCCAAACAACAATGACGGCTGCAACCAGAAACAAAAATGGCCAGGCATTGTGGTGGGCACCTGTGGTCCCAGCTACTTGGGAGGCGGAGGCAGGAGTCTCGCTTGAGCCTAGGAATTGGAGGTTGCTGTGAGCTGCAATGCCACGACACTCTACCCAGGGCGACAGCTTGAGGCTCTGTCTCAAAAAAAAAAAAAAAATCATATCATGTACAGATTATGATTAATTCAATTCTAACACCTGAGTTCCAAAGGAAAAAAACAATAACTGTCAAAAAAACGGGGCCAGGTGCAGGGGCTCACACTTGTAATCCTAGCCCTCTGGGAGGTCAAGGCAGGTGGCAGGTAGAGGAGGGGAATCCCTTGAGCTCACAAGTTCAAGACCAGCTCTGAGCAAGAGCAAGACCCCATCTCTAAAAAAAATAGCTGGGCGTTGTGGTGGGTGCTTGTAGTCCCAGCTACTCAGGAGGCTGAGGCAATAGGATCACTTGAGTCCAAGAGTTTGAGGTTGCCGTGAGCAATAATGCCATGGCACTCAACCCCAGGGCAACTGAGTGAGACTCTGTCTTAGAAAAAAAAATTTTTCTTTTAGAAAAATAGGCCAGGAGTAGTGGCTCATGCCTGTCATCTTAGTACTCTGGGAGGCTGAGGTAGGAGGATTACTTGACCTCAGGAGTTCGAGACCAGCCTGCGCAAGAGTAAGACCCCATCTCTACTAAAAACAGAAAAATTAGCCGGGTCTGGTGGCTGGTGGCTATAGTCTCAGCTACTCAGATGCTGAAGCAGGAGGATCGCTTGAGCCCAGGAGTTTGAGGTTGCTGTGAGCCCACGGCAATCTAGCCTGGGCAACAGAGTGAGTCTTATAAATAAAAAATTAGAAAAATTAATGGACGAATCAAAAAATGGGAAAAAGCTATGGATAGACATTTCCAGAAGAGTAAACATTTTTGGTTAATAAATATATGAACACATGTTAATTTCTTTCTTTTTTTTTTTTTTTGAGACAGAGCCTCAAGCTGTCACCCTGGATAGAGCTCACAGCAACCTCCCTTTCCTGGGCTCAAGCCAGTCTCTTGCCTCCGCCTCTCAAGTAGCTGGGACTATAGACGCCCGCCACAATGCCCGGCCATTTTTTGGTTGCAGCCGTCATTGTTGTTTGACGGGGCCTGGGCTGGATTTGAACCCGCCAGCTCAGGTGTACGTGGCTGGCGCCTTAGCCCGTTGAGGCACAGGCGCCGAGCCAACACATGTTAATTTCATTAATTATCTTCTAGAGCATTTCAGGTTACCATTACAATGAGATTTCATTTGATGCTCACTTGAGTGGCAAAAATTAAGAAATCTGACAATATCGTATGTTGGCGAGGACGAGGGTCAACAGGATCTCATATAAAATGTTGTTGGAACTGTGAATTGGTGAAAACAACAACAGTAACAGAAACCACTTTGGCAAACAGTTTGGAATTATCTTGTAAAGTTGAATATTCATATAACCCTGACCCAGCAATTCTATTTCTATATAAATACAAAAGAGAAATTCTTGCACTTGTATATCAGTGGATTTTATGTGAATATTCTTAGTAGCACTTTTTGCAATAACAGAAACCCGCAACAACCCAAATATTTATTATCAGGACATCAGTTGTATTATCAGGACAACAGGTCATGTGTTTGGGAAGTGATGATGTATGTGGAAAACAGAAAGTTTGGAAAAAAGAAAAGAGGAAGGCAGGGTAGGAGGAAAAGCCACTAAGGGTATGATTTTTTTTTTCTTTTTTGGGAAGAGTCTTATTTTATCACTCTCGATAGAGTGCCATGGCATCACAGTTCACAGCAATCTCCAACTTCTGAGCTCAGGTGATTCTCTTGCCTCAACCTCCCGAGTAGCAGGGACTACAGGTGCCCAGCACAATGCCCAGCTATTTTTTTGTTGCAGTTTTGCCAGGGCTGGGTTTGAACCCGCCACGCTCAGTATATGCGGCTGGCGGTGCCACAGGTGCTGCCCTGAGGGTATGATTCTATAGGGACTTCTGAAAAGGGCACAAAATGCTTCCTAGAATTGTCCATGTGAAGGGAGGGATGTTGGGGCATTTATTCCTCATCTCACAGCCTCCATTGGTTGGGGGTTACTTTAATTCTCTTTAATTTCAGATGAGAGGGCTGAGTAGGCTCTTTAGACTTCTGGGGAAGGCCCTGCAGCAAAAATTAGAGAGGCCCAAGGCCTAGCACTTGCAGCCAGAATTGCCAGAAGTGGAAGCTCCCATGAACACGGCCACCGTACATTCAGCTAAAATCACAGGTGAGCTAAGGGTAAGAAAACAGAACTCCAGGAGCCTCTGTTGCAGGGGAGAAATTAATCTTAGCATAGTCATGCATTGGGATAGTCTAAGCAGCCACCATAAATAAACTTAGCTACATTTAATAAGCTTGAGATCAACTTTAGCAATATGATATGAAAAAAGAATTCTCAGGATGTTACATAGGAAATTTTTTTTTTTTCTTGAGACAGAGTCTCACTATGTCACCCTGGGTAGAGTGCCATGGCATTATAGCTCACAGCAACCTCAAACTCTTGGGCTTAAGCGATTCTCTTGCCTCAGCCTTCCAAGTAGCTGGGACTACAGGCGCCCACCACAACGCCCAGCTCTTGTGGGGTTTTTTATTGTTGTTTGTATGTTTTTTGGTTGTAGTTGTTATTGTTTGGTGGACCCGGGCTGGATTCGAACCCGCCAGCTCTGGTGTATGTGGCTGGCGCCGAGCCTACTTTTTTTTTTCCTTTGAGACAGAGTCTCACTATGTCTCCCTGTTTAGAGTGCTGTCACAGCTCACAGCACCTCAAACTCTTGGGCTGAGGCGATTCTCTTGCTTCAGCCTCCCAAGTGGCTGGGACCACAGGCACCTGCCACAATGCCCAGCTATTTTTTGTTGCAGTTGTCATTGTTGTTTAGCAGGCCCGGCTGGGTTTGAATCTGCCACATTTGGTGTATGTGGCTGCTGCTGTAACCAATGTGCCACAGGGGCTGAGGCAGAAATTATACCCTTTTAATAAAGAAAATAACCAAAATTAACAATAAATGTTTTCAGAATATGTATGCGTGTTCATACATACAATATGTATGTATGTAAATACATATAAATATTTAATTTTTTGAGACATAGTCTCCCTCGGTCACTGGACTAATTTTATTTATTTATTTATTTAGACAGAGTCTCACTATTTCCCTGGGTAGAGTGCTGTGGTATTAAAGCTCACAGCAACCTCAAACTCTTGAGCTCAAAAAATCCTCTCACTTCATCCTCCTGAGTAGCTGGGACTATAGACACCCACCACAATACCCGGTTAATTTTTCTATTTTTAGTAAAGGTGGGGTCTCACTCGTGCTCAGGCTGGTCTTGAACTCCTGATCTCAAGCAGTCCTCAGTTGATGGGTTTTGAAGGTAGATAGAAGGCTGTCAAATTTGGGAGGGAGCAAAGGGTGCGGGAGGGCATTCCAAGTGGAAAGAGCAGCCTGGGTAAAGGGACGGAAATGATAGTGTGGCACTGTCATTAAACTGCAGATAATTAATTTTGGTAAAAAGGAGAATGAGAGGGCGGCGCCTGTGGCTCAGCAAGTAGGGCACTGGCCCCGTATGCCAAAGGTGGCAGGTTCAAACCCAGCCTCCGCCAAACTGCAAAACAAAAAAATAGCTGGGCGTTGTGGGGGGCACCTGTAGTCCCAACTACTCAGGAGGCTGAGGCAAGAGAATCGCCTAAGCCCAGGAGTTGGAGGTTGCTGTGAGCTGTGACACCACAGCACTCTACAGAGGGCCATAGAATGAGACTCTGTCTGTACCAAAAAAAAAAAAAAGGAGAATGAGAGTGGTAGAGGCAAACAATGGATACAGAAGATAAGAAAGGGACCATGATAATCAGGTTAGATGTTATTCCTATTCCAAAGCAACCAAAACGTTGGTGGGTGGTAAGCAGGGTATTCATATGATCTGTTTTTGGAAGGGTAGGACTGAACTTGGAGGATCCTGGAGGCAGGAAGATCAATTAGCCCTGTGGTCCCTAACAGGAGGGTGTGGACTGTTAGGAAGGCAAGCCACACGGCAGGAGGTGAGTAGCAAGCAGGCACCTGTATTTACTGCCTGAGCTCCACCTGTATTTACTGCCTGAGCTCCAGCTCCTGTCAGACCACCGGTGGCATTAGACTCACAGGAGCCCGAACCCTCCTGTAAATGTTCAAAGGATCTAGTTTGTGCCTCCTTATAAGAACCTAATGCCTGATGATCTCAGGTAGAACTGGCCTAATGCCAGCCAGCACTGGGAAGTGGCGGAAACACACTTTATGTTTGACTGCATGGAGACCATAGTAAATCAGTTGCTTACAGACTCAATCAAAACCATCTCCACTCCTGTCCTATGGAAAGATTTCATTCTATGAAACTTGTCCCTGGTGTCAAATGGGTCAGGGACTGCTGAATTAGCCTGTCATAATTTTAGTCCAGGTGAGAGACACTAAGGACCTAGTTTACTCAGGAGCTCTGGTGTGCGTGATCTAAATTAAGTGTTTTTTCAAGAGATAGGATGGCAGAATTTGTTTGTTTGTTTATTTATTTATGACAGAGTCTCATGTTCTTGCCCCCCCAAACCCCGTAGAGTGCTGTGGCAGCTGAGGCAGGGGCACTGCTTGAGCCCCGGAGTTTGAGGTTGCTGTGAGATATGGTCACACCACTGCACTCTAGCAAAGGCAACAGAGTGAGTTAAAGAAAAAAAAAAATTCCTTCCCTAGCTCAGCCTCCAGCTCAATATTTAACCAAGTGATAGAACAGTTCCACGTCTGCCCCCCCCATATGTTCCAGTAAATTGTTGTTCTTACCTGCTCTTTTGTTACCTCTGCTTTTTTTTTTTTAATAATCTCTGGTTCTCCAGGTTCCCGTAAAGTCCTTGGCCCTGTGTTTAGACTGTTTCTACATTGTTAGATAATCACATACCTGTTAGATATTCTGCCTCTGCCTTTCCTGATCCACTCGCCACCTTTCTCCATTCTGCTCTTTACCTCCACAGGCTGACCTTGAAGGACAAGGTCATTCGAGCTCTTTTGCCCGTAGGCTTTCTGTTGCGCTGAGCAAGTGGAGGTGGCAAAGGAGATCTGAGGGAAGGAAGAGTGGTGGGGCTATGTCCCTCTGCTCCCATTGGCCCTCCCTCTCCTATAAAGCACTGGACATGGCTCCAGCTCTTTGACCCTTCAGGCCAATGGCTGATAATGGCTAGGCCCGGTTGCTTCACCATCCATGTTGGTCTCCCTCAACCCTGTCCATATCTTTTTTTTTTTTTGAAAATAATTTAATTAATACTCTTCCCCCCCACACACTTTTTTATTATTAAATCATAGCTGTGTACATTAGTGCAATCAAGGGGTACAATGTGCTGATTTCATATACAATCTAAAATATTTTCATCAAACTGTTTAACATAGCCTTCATGGCATTTTCTTAGTTATTGTATGAAGACATTTGTATTCTGCATTTAGTAAGTTTCGCCTGTACCCTTGTAAGATGCACCATAGGTGTGGCCCCACCAATTATCCTCTCTCCACCCCAACCTCCTCCCTCCCCTATGAGAGCTTTTTCTAAACAGAATATAGTTGGATCATTTTTCAAACCATTCTGCCAATGGTTTGAAAGAAGAGCATTAAATTCATTTACATTGTTTTAAGTAAATTCATTTAAATTGTTTTAAGTGGAGCATTAAATTCATTTACATTCAAGATTAATATTGATATGTGAAGCTTTGGTCTTGTCATATTGTTAGCTGATTTCTAGTTGTATTATAAATTATTCGTTTCTTTTTTTCTGCCTTTTGTCTTTAGGATTTGCTGAACTTTTGTCATGTTGTCTTTTAATTCCCTTCTCTTCCTCCTTTGTGTGATTGTTTTATAAGAACTAAGAGCTTTATATTTTCATATGTTTGATGACGGTGAACATTGACCTTTTGTTCCCATGGTTAGGACTACTTTCGGTATTTCCTATAATAGTGACAAATTCTCCCAGTGTTTGTCATCTTGAAAAGACTTTATTTCTCCTTCATTTATGAGGCTTATTCTGATAGTATGTAAAATTCTTGGCTGGCCCATTTTTTGTTGTTGTTGTTGTTGGTTGTTTGTTTGTTTTTGTTTTTGTCTTCTCAGCACTTTGAAAATGCTATCTCATTCTTTTCTGTCTGGTAAGGTTTCTGCTGTTAGTTTGATGGGCTTTCCTTTATATGTGACTAAATGCTTTTCTTTTGCTAATTTTCTCTTTCACTTTAATTGTAGTCATTCTGATTATAGTATGCCATGATGAAGTCCTTTTTGCAATTTATTTGCTTGGGAATCATTGGGCTTCCTGTATCTGAATGTCTCTTTTGGTAGTCCTGGGATGTTTTCATGAATTATTTCCTCAAATGAGCTTTCTATATTTTTTAATCCCTCTTCTCTCTTGGGAATACTGATCATCTGTAAGTTCAGTCATTTTATGTAGTGCCAGATATCTTGAGGCTTTTCTCATTCTTTTTTGCTTATTTTTGTCTGGATTATTTCAAAAGGCCTATCTTCAAGTTCTGAGATTCTTTTATTATGCTTGGTCTAGTCTATTCTTAGAGCTTTCAAATGTTTTTTGTATTTCTTTTTTTTTACGTTTTTTGGCCAGGGCTGGGTTGAACCTGTCACCTCTGGCATACGGGGCCAGTGCCCTACTCTTTTGAGCCACAGGCACTGCCATAATTGGACCAGAATTTCTGCTTGTTTGATATTTTTATGATATCTATCACCCTTGGTAAATTTCTCCTTCTTATACTGAATTGACTTTCTGATTTCTTTGTATTGATATTCATATTTCTCTTGCATCTTTTAAGCTTCTTTAATAACAATATTTGGAATTATTTACCTGGAATTACTGGGAATTCTTTATGATTAGGATCTGTTGCTGGACAATTGTTGTGATCCTTTAGTGATCTTTAATGTTTTCTGTGTCTTCCATTAATATCTGTGTATTTGATGTAGCCATTGCTTTTTTCAACATTTTGAAGTTGCTTTTGAAAGATAGAATCTTTTCCTGAAGATGTGTATATCTTATTGGTTTATAGGACATTTTGGCTTTGACTTTGAGTGCCTGTAGTAGTATGATCTTCGTGTGATTTCTTAGGCATTATACAGGGTCACTGGTATCTGTGATGTCCTTGGAGGTTTTGGAATAATTATTAATCAAAGCTGTAGTAAAGTTTGCTGGGGAGTTAACATCAGCTGAGTCAGTCTTTGGATCCCAATGGTGGAAGCAGGCCCCATTGACTATGTCTGACTATAGGTCCCAGTGTAGCTTATGTTGGCAATGGTGTTAGCAGGCTCTCACTTTATCCCAAACAAAAGGAATCCCTCTCTGAGCCACTGGGCTACCTGGAGATAGAGGAGGGATGAAAAAAAGCACTCCTGTGACCACCACAGCTAGTTCTGTGTTGGATCACACCTGCTGCCAGTATATTATTGGATCTCATCCAGGGCTTATGGTGACTACTGCCTGGCTCTGGCTATCATTGATGTTTATTCAAGGCCCAAGGGTTCTTTAGTCAGCAGGTGATGAATCTTGTCTGGACAAGGTCCTTCCCTTCAGGGTAGCAGGTTTCTTCTGTGCCTGGGTAGGCTTTGAAATGCCATCCAGAAGCAAATGCTTGAAATCAGGAGTTTCAAGAATTTTTTTTGGTGCTTTATTTTACTGTGGCTGAGCTGGTAGCCAAGTTGCAAGATGAAGTTCTCTATACTCTTTCTTCTCCTTTCTTTAAAAGAAGGAGCCTTCTCCAACTGCCTGGAGTTGGGGGTGTGGTGACACAAGCATTTCCTTGCCCACAACAGCTGGTGTCTCACTGGGTCACATGTACTCCAGTACTGCAGTCCTTGTGGCCTGACTGCCTCTCAAATTTATTCCAGGGCCCAAGTCACTTTAGTCAGCTGATGGTGAAGCTGGCTGGAACTTTCCCTACTACTGGGGCTAAGCATTTTTCTCTGGCCAAGGCTGGTTTGAATGCTTCCACCATAGGTGCCAGCAGAATTCTGTCCTGTTTTGTTCCACTGTGACAGGGAAGCCCTGGATCCCAATACAAAGTCCTGCAATCACTTTGATCTCCATCCCCTAAGCACACAGATTCTCTCTCCAAGCTAGCAGCTGGAGGGTAGAGGAGGGTGGTGTAGGCCAAAAATATGGTTTCTTTTTTCACCTAACATTCCTATTTCCCAGCACTGTGTCTACGCAAGTTTCTTCTTTCTCTGGCTTCAGTTGAGGTATTATAAAATGAACAACCAGGACTGTGTGGTCTCCTAAAGTCCTTCCTGCAATGGGAAAGATTCCAGTAGACTAAGCACAGTTCTCTGCCTAACGAGGAGGGAATTTGCAAGAGCAGAGCAGAATGCTCCTGACGTTGGGATTACTATACATAAGGATACCAAAGGGCTACATATGGAAGATTTTATGATGATGGCTGACTTAGTATACTATAGAGAATCAGTTTATTTATCTTCATTATGTTTTGTAATGGCTTCAAAAATGAAAGTTGCATTAATCTTCAGGGTCTTCTCCTATCTAAGGCTTATTTTTGATTTGTTAAACAAATAAACAATTTATATTCGATTATAAATTTTTCCCGATCCTATGGGACTTGATCATTTGTTAATTTATCTGAGTCAGTGGAACTTTCACATGGTTCCACAGTCAAGTCTGTGCATAAAGATATATTCAGAGAAGAATCAGGCATCCATCCTCATTCTCTTTCTTTCTTTCTTTTTTTTTTTTTTACCAATTCCTGACAATATCCTATAGGTAACCACTGTCATTGAGCTCTATGTTTTTCTTTTGTGTGTTTCTTTTTCCTGTAATAAGTAGGTAAATGGATATTTTCTTATGTTGTATTCTTTGTTATTAGACACTGAACTTTCCACTTCACCATGTATCTGGAAATCACCTACATCAGTTCATGGAAATTTTTTGCATTCCTTTGAACAGTTGTATGGTATTTAATTTTATAAATGTAATATCATTTATTTTCTCCTTGCTGTCTGGGCATTTGAAGTGTTTACAATATTTTGCAGTTACAAACAATGCTGTAATTAATCTGCTTGTTTTAATTCCACACATTGGCTTAGATTATTTTATTAATTTAGAATTTCTGCTATAAAGCGACCCTTTCAACCAGGCACAGCCCAAGCCAATCAATGAATAGTCTTGTAAAAGACTTCTGAATCTTTCTGTTTTGGTCTACATCCTATGGAAAGAAAAAAATGACTTGAAATCGGCACAAATCATTCCCATTCCCAGCTTAGAATATTTCAACAGGGATTTTATTCCAAATTTAGTCTCAGGTTGTGGCTCAGGACATCTGATACAAGCTAGGAAGAACCTGAGGCCTGTCCTGACCCCGGGACACTCTGTGATCCTGGGGACAGATACACTATGGTTGGCCAGAACAGAGTCCTACAGGTCTTGGAACGTGGCTCCAGGGTGCCTATGGTTATCAGTGATGCTCACTGCTCTACCCATGGGGTGCACCCAGAGCCAGGAGAGATGATATCTGGGCTCCTTGTCTCAGTAAAACACTGTGGTGCCAGTGGACTGTAAGTCTTTGGCGGAGGTTGGAGTCAGTTGAGTTGTGCCTAAAAACAAAATTTCTGGCTGCTCTACTCACAAGTCACACAGAACACTTCATCTGCCTTCTCTGAGTAATTTTTAATCCTATTTTGAAGTCTCAGAATGCTTTATCTTTCTTTATTCTCTTCATCTCTCCTTAGCAAAGAAGGAGTTACTTGAAACAGGCAGTAAGTGTTTGTATAATCAAAAATTAGCACAGTCAGGAATGCCTAGAGGGTCCCACTAACTTCAAAGCCCTCTGCTTTCCCCCTCTTTATTGTGGTTTGCTTACATTTTCTAGTATGTATTCTTAGCTTCAGAAGTGGACAGAGATTGCCCAAAGTCCTACAGCCGGTTGGTAGCACAGATGGGCCTAGAGCACAGTTTGTGGGAAGATAAGGCAAAGTGTTTCTTGCTCTTGGACACAAGATGTAATAAGAGTGAGTGTTATAGACAATTTTCATTTCTTGTCTTCTAAGCTTAAGATGTCATTGCTATTTTGAGGGAATTACCCACCATGTGAGTCCTGGAAGCCAGAGACTCAGACTATTATTTATAACAGAGCAGGAAAGGCAGACACTTGCTTTCCTTGCCTCCACGCAGGACAACTTCATCTGAGCATATGCTGGGTGAACATAATATGATGCACAAAGTCTGGCCTGGACATGGGAGCTGGTGATTGTCAGAAGTGAGCATTCGATTCTCAGGGCACAGATAGCGAAGGCAGCTATATTAACTTTCGCAAAGAGAAATGGAAATGGTGGTCTATGTGTTATAAAGTGTTTGGTTTTACCACATCCCCATTCTCCAGGGAGTCACTGATGACCTCTTCAAAGGCTGATATTTAACTGATTTTCACTATGATTCTGCATTCATTAACCAAGTGACAAAAATATTTCAATGGTAAAGATAAAATCCTCAAAGCTTCCAAATGAAAAACAAAAAACAAGTGATTTGCCAAAGTAAAAAAAAATGTATTTAAAAGATTCGCTTCAGACTTTTAAAATCAACACAGAAAGAAAGCCAGATATAGAGGGGCATTTTTTTAGCCAAGGAAAGTATGAATCAAGGATTTCATATCTATTCAAGATATGTTTCAAAAAACCGAGATATTATAGAGAAACATTAACCAATTTCTGTTTATTGCTTAAATATGTACAATCATTATGTATTAAAGAAACACTTTTCAGGCTTGGTGCCTGTCGCTCAGTGGCTAGGGCACCAGCCACAAATACCAGAGCTGGTGGGTTCGAGCCCAGCCCAGGCCTGCCAAACAACAATGACAACTACAACCAAAAAAATAGCTGGGCATTGTGGCGAGCACCTGTAGTCTCACCTACTTGGGAGGCTGAGGCAAGGAATTGCTTAAGCCCAAGAATTTGAGGTTGCTGTGAGCTATGATGCCTTGGCACTCTATCCAGGGCAACAGCTTGAGAATCTGTCTACAAAAAAAAAAAAACACTTTCAAAGTGCAAAATTTAGAGAATTCTGCACACATCACTCCTTCCTGAAGAATGTAATATAGAATGAGCTTTATCTAATCAAAAGATGGCTAGAAAACTTCAGAAAATTACTGATAATGACCACTTAAGAATACTTAAATGTACATGAAAGAACGAAACAATGGTGGGTATGAGGATGGAAGGCTAACATACAAGGTTACACAATGTGAAAAAGTAAAAATATTGCAATTTTAATGGGAATATTGAGAAAGAGGGAAAGAAGGAGAGAGACAAAGTTCATTTTGAACATTTGGTGGGTGCAAAAGTATTTGAAGAAAAATCCTTGATAAACCAGATAGCAAAGGTTAAATAAAAATCCTGGGACAAGTGGCAATAGGAAGAGCGATAAAACGGCTGTCCCAAGAACAGCAATGTAAACCTGTCTAAATGCTTTCCTAATTTTTTAAACAAGAGAGTAAAGAATACACATTTATGGAGAAAGGAGAATAGCAAATAAATGTCATAACACATGTTATGAAACACAATAGACAAGACCAATTATATCACTCACAGTAATAAATGTGAATGATAAGAATGTGCCTATTAGAAGGAAACATTTTCAATTTGGCTCACAAAACAAAGCCTTCCGATCTGCTTACAAGAGACACATCTAAACAAAGTGATTTAGAAATTTAAAAAATAAAAAGCTGCCTGTAATTCCAGCCCTCTGGGAGGCCAAGACAGGTGGATTGCTTGAGCTCAGAAGTTCGAGACCAGCCTAAGCAAGAGCGAGATCTCATCTCTTAAAAAAAAAAAAAAAAAAAAAAAAAACAGCTGGGTGCTATGGTGGGTGCCTATAGTCCCAGCTACTTGAGAGGCTGAGGCAAGAGCATCACTTGCACCCAAGAATCTGAGGTTGCTGTGAGCTATGATGCCATGACACTCTACCCAGGGCATCAAAGTGAGATTCTGTCTAAATAAATAAATATTAAAAATGTGGACGAAAAATATCAGGCAAATGGAAATAGAAGAAGGATGTGGGTAGCAAATCTGGTATCAGGCAAAGTAGAATTTAAGCACCAAATCCTTACATATAGAGAACAACTTTTTTTAATACTGAAAGCCATAATCTACATTGAAGATGTAGCACGAAGAATTTTTTTTTTTTTTCAGTTTTTGGCCAGGGCCGGGTTTGAACCCACTCACCACCTCCGGTAAATGGGGTTGGCGCCCTACTCCTTTGAGCCACAGGCACCACCCAACACTATAAATATTTATGCACCAAATAAGACAGCAACTTTTTTTTTTTTTTTTGAGACAGAGCCTGGGTAGAGTGATGTGGCATCACAGCTCACAGCAACCTCCAATTCCTGGGCTCAAGCGAGTCTCCTGCCTCTGCCTCCCAAGTAGCTGGGACTACAGGCGCCCGCCACAATGCCCGGCCATTTTTTT